>JACXGI010001661.1:63210-87691 GCA_016801175.1 Esox masquinongy
CAGAGGTTAAGGGTGAAGACAGGGATGGGGAGACACAGAGGTTAAGGGTGAAGACAGGGATGGGGAGACGCAGAGGTTAAGGGTGAAGACAGGGATGGAGAGACACAGAGGTTAAGGGTGAAGACAGGGATGGAGAGACACAGAGGTTAAGGGTGAAGACAGGGATGGAGAGACACAGAGGTTAAGGGTGGAGACAGGGATGGGGAGACGCAGAGGTTAAGGGTGAAGACAGGGATGGAGAGACACAGAGGTTAAGGGTGAAGACAGGGATGGAGAGACACAGAGGTTAAGGGTGAAGACAGGGATGGGGAGACACAGAGGTTAAGGGTGAAGACAGGGATGGGGAGATGCATATCTTCATGTAACCACTGGACAAGCGCACTGGCTTAAATGACTGACTGAAATTAAAACTAAGAGAAGTTCTCTGAAATGTTGCACTCATGTGAAATATATAATTTAGTACTGGGCACAACCAATCCTGAAAATAATTTTATTTCATCATGATTACAATGCTATCAAAAAATTCAAATTTTGCAGTCGAACAGAAACTGACCCAAAAAAGCAGTAGTCAATCAGCTCTACTCTCGAGGACCTCTGGTTGTGAGAATTGACTATAATATTAAGGAGAAAGCCATAGCATCTGCTACCCTCCCTCAATCACTCTCTCTGTTGCCCTGTTTTAACATGTTTATTACTCAAGACAAAGAAGCAGTGGGATGGGGTGTGAGATGAGAGAAAGAAAGAGAGGGAAGCAAAAGGGAGAACACATTGAAATTGGTTATTGAATTTGATACACTTTTTATACACTTTCGAAGAGAAACTGAGGGCAAATAGATACCAATCCATTCATTAATAATGAATATGAACCCCAGCTGTCTGTTTATCTGACTGTCTATCTTTCTGTCTGTATTTTCTAACTCAATGAAACCATGTGTCCCCTTGTCTCTGTCTTTCACTAAACTTTTTTCTGTAGTCATTTCAAAGAATTGACTCCCTTGGGGGGGGAAGGGGGGGGGTCTGCTACATGTGCCCCTAGGGTAAGTCTGCTAAATGACTAAAATGTGTCAAATGTCCTGTAACACACTGACCCTTGCTATTACTGGAAGGCTAAATACAGACACACATTGAATACTTTATTAGGGTTCACAGTGGAACAATCCAATAGGAATGACCCAAACAATCAGATGTCATGCAGATGCCTGGATGCCTGTTGCAGAGGGTTAGCTTGTTAGACCACGTGGCCAAATTGTAGGAGATAACTGAGTTAACATTCTCATTTACAGTGCATGAAATTGCACTACAGTGCTATGAACATGTGCTATTGGTATGTACTATGGAATGGACCAATTATAAGCACACAAACAAGTCCTTATGTATCTCCAAACAGTTGAGATAATCAACAATATATAACTATATATATATATGTGTATAAATGTAATATATATATATATATATATATATATATATATATATACAGTATCTCACAAAAGTGAGTACACCCCTCACATTTTTGTAAATATTTGATTATATCTTTTCATGAGACAACACTGAAGAAATGACACTTTGCTACAATGTAAAGTAGTGAGTGTACAGTTTATATAACAATGTAAATTTGCTGTCCTCTCAAAATAACACAACACACAGCAATTAATGTCTAAACTGCTGGCAACAAAAGTGGGTACACCCCTAAGTGAAAATGTCCAAATTGGGCCCAAAGTGTCAATATTTTGTGTGGCCACCATCATTTTCCATCACTGCCTTAACCCTCTTGGGCATGGAGTTCACCAGAGCTTCACAGGTTGCCACTGGTGTCCTCTTCCACTCCTCCATGACGACATCACGGAGCTGGTGGATGTTAGAGACTTTGCGCTCCTCCACCTTTCGTTTGACGATGCCCCACAGATGCTCAATAGGGTTTAGGTCTGGAGACATATTTGGCCAGTCCATCACCTTTACCCTCAGCTTCTTTAGCAAGGCAGTGGTCGTCTTGGAGATGTGTTTGGGTTCGTTATCATGTTGGAATACTGCCCTGCGGCCCAGTCTCCGAAGGGAGGGGATCATGCTCTGCTTCAGTATGTCACAGGACATATTGGCATTCATGGTTCCCTCTATGAACTTTAGCTCCCCAGTGCCAGCAGCACTCATGCGGCCCCAGACCATGACACTCCCACCACCATGCTTGACTGTAGGCAAGACACACTTGTCTTTGTACTCCTCACCTGGTTGCCGCCACACCCTTGACACCATCTGAACCAAATAAGTTTATCTTGGTCTCATCAGACCAAAGGACATGGTTCCAGTAATCCATGTCCTTAGTCTGCTTGTCTTCAGCAAACTGTTTGCGGGCTTTCTTATGCATCATCTTTAGAAGAGGCTTCCTTCTGGGTCGACAGCCATGCAGACCAATTTGATGCAGTTTGCGGTGTATGGTCTGTGCACTGACAGGCTGACCCCCTACCCCTTCAACCTCTGCAGCAATGCTGGCAGCACTCATACGTCTATTTCCCAAAGACAACCTCTGGATATGACGCTGAGCACGTGCACTCAGCTTCTTTGGTCGACCATGGCGAGGCCTGTTCTGAGTGGAACCTGTCCTGTTAAACCGTTGTATGGTCTTGGCCATCGTGCTGCTGCTCAGCTTCAGGGACTTGGCAATCTTCTTATAGCCTAGGCCATCTTTATGTAGCGCAACAATTCTTTTTTCAGATCCTCAGAGAGTTCTTTGCCATGAGGTGCCATGTTGAACTTCCAGTGACCAGTATGAGGGAGTGTGAGAGCGATGACACCAAATTTAAAACACCTGCTCCCCATTCACACCTGAGACCTTGTAACACTAACATGTCACATGACACCTGGGAGGGAAAATGGCTAATTGGGCCCAATTTGGACATTTTCACTTAGGGGTGTACTCACTTTTGTTGCCAGCGGTTTAGACATTAATTGCTGTGTGAAAGATATACTCAAATATTTACAAAAATGTGAGGGTTGTACTCACTTTTGTGAGATACTGTATATATATATATATAAATATATATAATATAAATATATATATATATTTATATATATTTATACTCACCTTTTGGAGTATCTCCAGGACTCACCTTTTGGAGTATCTTCAGGACTATCCTTTTGGAGTATCTCTAGGACTATCCTTTTGGAGTATCTCCAGGACTCACCTTTTGGAGTATCTCCAGGACTATCCTTTTGGAGTATCTCCAGGACTATCCTTTTGGAGTATCTCCAGGACTCACCTTTTGGAGTATCTTTAGGACTATCCTTTTGGAGTATCTCCAGGACTATCCTTTTGGAGTATCTCTAGGACTATGATTGTACAATTATTTTTGACGTAAGGTAATTAGGAATTTTATACAAGACATCCTTAGATACAAAAATCACCCCAGTCTTAATGTTTACAGCTAGCAAATAATCAAGTAAAAATCTTTGTCAGAAAACCAACTCATTTCAAACCTATTCTCTTATCATGAGTGTTCATGCCAGATTTCCTGATTGTCATGTATTTGTCTTTCATTTCAGGCCTTAGATGAACAAATTAAAATGCTAATATTTTTTCCATGTAGAACTGTTAGTCATTTTGTCCTTCATGAGGGCCACTTGCATAAAGGGAAATACACAGATACAAACATACTGTGAGAGTATGTGCATGCATGTACTATGTTTCTGTTAGAGTCTTGTGAGATAGGGAACCTACTGTTGTAACTGGGTCAATAAAAAGACAGATCCTTCAGGTTAAGGAAGTGGCAGTGTTAGCAAATACACGTTGCCCTCTCTCTTTCCCTCCACCTTCTTTCACACCTCTTGTACAACTAACAGTAACCATATTGTGTAGCTGCAGAGAAGATGATGGAGCAGTCTCATGACTTCACACGTGACACTGATCTTGGGACAATGAGGTGAAAGTGGATTACTTACGCGCTCATCCCGCTCCTCTATTTTTCAAGTTTAGCCTTACACATCTAGTACTGGTAGGAGGCAGAGAGACAGTCAGTGTCTTAAATAAGAAAAGGGAGTATGTATGTATGTATGTCTCTGTAACTGCATACACTAACACCCCTAGAAAGATGACATCACTGGCATCAAACACAGCGTTGTTTGTGAGTAGGTTAGTAAATCCAGACCATGTCTCTCTGCTTGCCTGTCTGCCTGCCTGTCTGTCTGCCTGTCTGCCTGCCTGCCTGTCTGTCTGTCTGTCTGTCTGTCTGTCTGTCTGCCTGTCTGTCTGTCACTTTTTGATGTCAGCCCAGTGGTCATTCTTTAGGACCTCTGTCTAAACAGGAGGGTTTCAGACCACCTGGGTCTGTCTACATCACCAGTTGGTTTTCATCTCCTCTGGCAACACATTCACAACCATGTCTGAGATCTCTTCTGAGATGATCTGACTGTGATTCTCGCTCATCTGGTTTTCTCCATTGTTGGGTTTCTCCAAATGAGAGCTGATTGGATCACAGCTGGACACACTATTATTCTCTATTTCTGTCTCTCTTTCTGTGTGTACATTATTCATGTCCCTGTGTCTGTGTGTGTGCGTGGAGGGTGTTCTATGTTCCAGGGCAGAGAATTTTTAATCAGGAGTCCAAGGGAAACTGTTATTGCTGTATTTTTCTTTATTTAATATGTATTCCTTATCTGGAGCAACCATACAGGGTGCAAGCCATGACTGAGAGGTTTAGAAAGGGGGCTGGAGAGAGACACAGTAACAGACCAAGCCCACTGATAGGACACAGAGGTGAAAAGCAGGAGCTCCTGCTAGTGTCCCTTATAGGTAACTACACAAACCTCTGTCCTCTAACAGGCCACAGACCTCAACTGTGTGTCATGGCACCAATGCCACTGGGTTGTCCACGTTCTTTCCGAACACATCAGCCTAACCCATGTGAAACAAGTGATGTGGAACCAGTAACATACTGTGTTTTTGTGAGCTCCACACTCCACTTAAATGATTACATTTAGGCAGTGAGCTCTGTTAATATGAGGTCTGTTTGGCTTCCGGGGTAGTATCCGTTTTATATACGTTCAGGTGTAACCGTCAGATAACTTTTCTATCATGCTGTTGTATAGTGATGTAACTGATGTAACTGTCAAACAGTTCATGAGGAACTTCCTCAACATATCATCACAACATCATGAAAGCATTGTGTGTGTTTGTGTGTGTAATTCAGCTCTCTGTCAGTTGCTTTTCCCTCTCTCTCTGTCTCTCTTTCTCTTTGTCGGTTTCTTCTCTCTCTCCAGGGGTTCCTTTGATTTAGTTACTTGATCCGATCAAATAATCAAACAAAGTTAAGGAATGATTCCCAAGTCAAGGAACTGTAAATATGCTAAGTGACTGGTTTAATTATATGCTACAGGCTTTAGGCCTTATCTGATTATGCATTCCTAAATATAGTTAGACTAAAATTCTTTGGGGGGCTAATTTAGAATATTTTAATTGTTAGTGTCTCCACATGAATGTGCACATTGAATGATGATGAAAGCATTATATCCCTATCAAACAGAGCATATGGCATAAAAGGTTCCATTGATAGATACAGGTCATATGTGTCTCAGGAGATAATCTCAAAACAGAAGCAGTAGTTTGGACTGGGACCTATGTTCAGCTTAGGACACTCTAGGGCCTGGTTCCATTTCTGGCCAGAGGTCCAAACATCTGCTCCTGTTCTCCTCCCGCAGGAATGCATTAAAATCCAAATCGTTTTTGCCTTTCTCTCTGCCTTTAATGCAACCCTTTGTTGTTCTGTGTACTGAAAAATACAGGACAGTAGTTAAGCAAGAAATGGTCAGGAAATACAGAATGGAACTTCTACCACATTGGTCACTCTGTCCAATCAAATTATAGCTGTGGTGAATTATCAAGGACACTTTTGCATGGACCCCAGACCTTGATCCCTCCAACACAATGATCATAACCCCCATACACCAGGGGCAGAATGAAAAGGAATAGTACCCATAATGCACCACAGCAATTGGAACCCCCCTTACCATTAGTTGGTAAACTCAGATTTACACATTCTGTGGATTGTTATTGGCCAATATTAACTCAATTTGTGTTTCTTACTGAGACTTCTCCTTTGTGAAATGTCTGAATTCTCAAACTTCATTGAGTACAGAAGCTTTGCATAATAATGATAGAGTAAAAATACACCATAATGGGTCAGATTCAGCAGTTACAATAACAGCCATCCATACACTTCTAATAAGTCCCATGGTGCCTTTTCCTAAATAAAAGATCTAGGCTTAGGCATACAAATGCACGCATGCACACATGTGCACGCACGCACGCACACGCACACACACACACACACAAGGTTCATGGCAATCCCTTCCCAGCGGTCCCCTGAGTTCCCATCATCTCCTCACAAACACTGTGATGAGGAAAACTGGGAATTTATCCACCGAAATAAAAGAACAATTACATCTAAGAGCCTCTGAATTATTCATGAGTCATTGTCTGAGATATGCCGTTTGTGTATGTGCATGTGTGTGAAACTGTGTTGTTTAAAACAAGGCTGTGCTAGATTTAGGGTCCTGGAGGAGAGTTAAGTATGTGTGTGTGTGTCTGTGTGTGTGTGTGTGTGTGTGTGTGTACGTGTAATGACCACCCATGGTACACAGTGCCACCTTGTGGAGGAATGTGTAACTGTGTACTGGGGCTCTTGTGTACTTTGCAGAGAAAAAAAACATATGAGTGATACAAAAATTATACTGTGAGAAATATTGTAGCAACAGGAATTTCCATCATATGACTACATGCCTAGCAGTGTCAGTTTAGGACAGTGGTTCTCAACCTTTTGGCCTCCAAGGCACCCCCTGGATCCAAGAAAAGACATAACATGAGATCTTCCCTGTTTTCTTTTAATGAAATTTATAACACGTGTTGTAATTTTATTGTGTTTATTCATATTAAACTGATTGTTGCCAGTGCCATCAGTTTGAGTTGTATGATTATTAATTCTTTTTTTTTTTTAAATCATTTTTTGCGTTAAAAAAAAAAATCTTAAATACAGTCTGATCTGCCTGTAATTGCAAAAGCTGCTTAGTGTGAGAACTTCTGCTGGCGTCTGGAAATAATCAGGTCAGTGTGTGGAGAGGTACTACACTTCATCCTCAGGGGTTTGTCTGGCCCTGCATTTAGAGTTCAGGGCTGTCGATTCATTCTTTCATCAAAGAGCAAAGTATGTCATGTTGCGAACAATCCAACCCTGGACACAGAAATTAAATGGTCGGGTGAAAGTTGCAAGGCCTTACGTAATGTTTTTTCTGACAGGTGTTCCTAGTTTAATGACTTTTACAATAATTTGAGCTTTCTTTAATACACAGTGCCTTGCAAAAATTATGCTAACCCCTGACCAAAGAAATTTTGTTCAATTTGATATTTTATTTTAAAACACTTAAACTCAAAACTCATGCTTTCATGTAGGGAATTGTAAGAAAAATTAAAAGCTGAAATACATTGCTATCATAGGTGTTCTGCCGCTATTCTGTGGAAGTTTCCAGGTGATACAGATTAAAGAAAAATGAACTTACACTTTCCCTTCACCTGTGAACCATTAAAAGTTGTCATCCCAGTTTTTGGATAACAAGTGTTGAAAGTTTATTGGTTAGTCAGTGAATCTGAAGATCACAGAGCATTTTAGAGAAGTTAGATAATGTAATACAAATCCAGGGATAGATTAGGCAAATGGCACGAATAATATCCATGTGTCTGGATATCGTAATGATAAATAATCAGGAAGTGGAAGGTGCATCACTCCAACAAGGCACTGTCCAGAAAAGGCAGTCCCTACAAAACTCAGGGAATAGAGTAACGGTCCACCAGTCATCTATGTCAAGAGCTCTGATAAAAACTGGCCTGTATTGGAGGGTCACAAAAAAGAGAAGTTATTGAAAGAGCACCATCTAAAAGAATGCCTAGAGTTTTTCAAAAAGTATAAAAGTGGATGCAGGTCAGATCAGAAAGAGATTTCAGGCCAGAACCCATTTCATACTTAGACCAAAAGACTTAAAACGGTTACTGCAACAAAAGGTAGCCTCAACCAAAAATTAATTTGTAGGGGATGAAAACTTCTGCAAGCAACATCTTTCAGTTTTTCATGTCTTACAAATATGGCGTTAGTGTTATTTGGATTATTTATTTAGTAAAAAAGCTATGTCAAATTTTTTTATTGAGAATCATTGGTTTAGGATAAACTGTTTGGAAATCTCCACTGACCCTGGGCACCAGGCCATGCTAAGCATACTTATTGTAAGCCTGAGGCAAACTTTGTCTAGCCACGTGAAGAAAATAAAAAAGGCCCTTGTTGTTTATATAAATCTATTTGTTACTTCTATTTTTTACTGTGGGAACTATCCATTGGTGCAAGGTTTAGGAATGGTAAAACAAGTGTTTGTTCAGGTAACAGTAAAACATGACAGGCCAGTATGTACAAGCATTTGTTTTAATCAGTATATTTATAGTACATAGTAACAAGAGTATTTACACAGATATTTACATTAAGGCTTTTTATAAATAAACATAGCATTCTCAAATCAATTCCATCTGAGGTTTAGCCATTGTCTGGTTTGAATAAAATCATCAAGCCCACCACCGAAATAACTGATAAAAAGACGGTTGAAACATGAATAATATTTAAGGACGTAGGGCAATAGCGGACAAACATTTGAAAGGTCAATTTGTTCTGTGTCATAAAACGGCAACTTTAGCACAAGGCATTGACATGACGTTCGCACCGAGCGCTACTCCAGCACACAGAACACCACCTCTGCTCTGGTAGTCAGGCACAATGACTACATACACAGCATAACCATGAACAACCCCTCTTGACATATCAGTCTGGGACATACAGCATAGGCCAGCTCTCTCCGGAAGCTCAAGAGGTTCCCTGGTAAATGAAATGATGTGGGATGGACGCCCAGCCTGAACAGGAATTAGAACACAGAGGCTCTGCTGCTGAGACATTTGAGCTGTCTCTGTGCGCGCGCGCGTGTGTGTGAGATGAGGAGTGCTGACATGACACGTGAGACCGGGACATGGTTCCAATCAGGCTGTATTTATAACACTAGCCTAGTCAGTACACACTGTCCTCACTAACAGCGTGTCGTCCATACGGAGTGCCAGCCCAACATGGCTTCAAGTGTCCGCATGAAAGAGATTCAGACACTCTGAGCCAGTTCACCCTGGCATTAACAACCGGAATGCCCGTCTGGGTTTAAGTGTCCGTGAGAGTTTTCAGCACCTGTAATCTGACCTTTAATCTGGTAACAGACTGTAACTAGACCCCAGGTAGCGTATCAAATACATTACAGCATGTATTCCACTATTGGAAATAACGCTACGCAAGCATTCCAGAGATAAACCAATACAGAGCTTCAGGAAGTGGCCTGTCCTTGCCTTGCCATAAATGGCATGTTAGGCCACACGCACATGATGGACAATTACATTTCTACAGAAACTTTCAAGTCTTTCTTTCATGGCTACCTTTGGTAGTTCTTCTGGCAAACAGAGAACACGCACCATGGCACTCAATCTGAACTCTTAACCAGACACAATCTGAACTAAGCAACGACTGCTCTAAAGTGAAGGTCCTGCACGTGGAACCAAGGATAAGAAGATATTTTTTCCAGTTTCTTTCTTAATGACGGCCATTGTTTCAAATTGGTCTTATATTATCCTTGCAAGAAGTGCTTAGGGATTTGTTTGTGCAACTTTACCTTCCTCTTTCCCAGCCAACCAGTGAACTCCCTCACAGCAGAAGCCAATAAGAAATGGGATGTGTTTGAGGGTGCATGACTAACACCCACCACTAGATGAGAAGAGGATAGCTAGACATACTAGTCCACTCCTCTTTTGGTCCATTTCCCCCCTCTCAGGTTTATTTCTCTTCTCCACAGTATCCAGAATCCTTTTGAACATCAGACCTCCATCTTCTTTAGCTGTTCGTAGGTGATGAAGAACTGATGGGGAGTTAAGGACAACAAGAACTAAGAACCACAAAAAACACAACCAGCTTTCCATCCAACAGCATTAGGTGGATGAATTACTTGACAAACAAACAGTCCCAACAGGGCTAATGGAAACAAAATAAGGTAAACTTTTAAAGTAGTCAATTTTTTCCTCTGGTATAGTGGGATCTAAATGAATGATAAAACATATACTTGTTCTTATCTATAATAATCTCATCTAGGCTAGCTTACATGGACAGTATTCGAGATGTAGGCTAGAGAGCAGGTGAACAAAGAGTTACCAAGACCAGAGTCGGCACAATTGCTATTCGACAGTAACTAAACTAAATGCAATAAAAACACAGTTAACTTCAGATTTCTATTCAGTACACTAAAACTAAAGCAGAAAGGTACCTTATATGCCCTATGTCATCACTGCAGTTTTCTTTTAAGCAGTTTTTTTTGTATATATTTGCATAAACATTGGCAGTTTATTTAAATAGTCCCACACTCAAACCTGTCGTCTTGTGATTCCTGACTCAATAAACACATTGCATGATTAAGCTCAGCATACAGGACCTTATCCTAACTCAACCACTCTCCATTTTTTTTACCCCTGATCCTTTTCACCCCAATTCTAAAAGCGACCCTAGCCACTCTCCTTACTTCAAACTCACTGACCTTGTCTTCACCCCCGTCTCCTCCCCCTAACCCTGTCCAAGCTTGGGTTGGGATCTGTACCAATAATAGCGCAGTCAATTTAGGAATCGAATGCATTCCTTGGAAGAACTTCCACAGCCAACTCTACTGACAGGTATTGAACCACACAGTCCTGTGTGTAGGTAAAAGGATACAATGATGTTCCACGGGCCGAGACGGAGCCAGTTGGGAAAGAAGCCTTTATAGAGCGCGGTGACGCCTTCAGACCGCAACGTCTACAAGAGAGACACCGTTTTAACACACATTTAACACAGTCCTGTATCTACAGTGGGCAGGCCAGGGTGCCCACTTCCATGAGGTCTACCACTGCTGGTTCATCATTCACTGAGTGTGTGTGTGTGTGTGTGTGTACCTGCAGTAAGCAGTCCAGTGTTCCCTTGTAGGTAACAGATCCATGTCTCTGGTTCATCATGCGCGTCCGAACCACATCTATAGGGTTAGAGGCTAGAGCCCCAGCCAGGCCACATGCAAAACTGGACCTGGTAGTCAGAGGGACACAATCAGAGATCACCTAGCTCTTATGGTGCCAGACCTTGAATTATTCTACAGAACCTAGAAGCCTGGTCAGATTATGTTGACGCCACTCACAGGAAGTGTGTGTAAATGTTGTCACCCATGTTACAATCCAGAATTAGGCGCTTCTTAGCAAGATCATAGGCAGGAAGCTCCACCCCCACCACAATGGCTGCTCTCTGTGCTGTCAGAGACACACCCTGAGACAGACAGACAGACAGACAGAAGTCGACAGAGAAAGAGACAGACAGAATGTGGAGTTAAGGGTGTGCGTGGTTAAGGGTATGTGTATGGTTAAGTGTGTGTGTGTGTGTGTGTCCATGCTCTTACCTTCCAGAGCCCCCTGGTTCCCTCCTGTTGATAAATGTTGATGAAGTTTCCTACCATGCTTCCCTGGATCACACTGCCCTGAGCCTGCATACGGATCTGGGAAAACCAGGAAAGACAGAAAGTCAACATCAGATGAAATGCCAGTCAGTCAGAAAATTACATGAGATAATACTAAAGGTAGGAGAGTCAACACTGGACATACAGAATGTGTCCCGGCTGCATGGGTCACCAACCTTTAGGACTGGAAGAATCATTGAAATATGAGGTTGAGGGAGCTGCACCACAAATTATAGATGATTTCACGCTTATCATGATATTAAATGAAATATTTACCACCACAGATAACAATATAGACTGGCAAAGTTCAAATCATGCTGTACAATAAGTCATGTTAAAGTAAATGCAACAAAAGTGATGTTTGAGTACTTTTTAAAATACATGTCAATCAACACATGAGAGATTAAATGAACAAGTTACATGCTGTAAAGGCAACAGCATATTCATAAAAGTAACTGAGTAGAAGCTCCTCAAAGATCCCCAATGAATAGTTGAACTCAAATATGAGTCACCACTCTGTAATTAGAGAGCGAGGAGAGAAATACTTGTTTTGAATGTAATTCACCCATCTTCTACCTGGGGTAGACATTTTAAGTGCTGTTGTTACGAACTACATTTGTTTTGGCATTCTAATCTTTCTGAAAATATGTTTTTAAGAGTTCTGAGTCACTGACCCCTGACCTAGGTTAAAAAAAAAGGCTGCGTGTGTGTGTGTGTGCGCGCGTGTGTGTGTATACAGGCACCAAGGGGTTCCCAGCTATTCTTGTCTGCATAATGCCTTCTGGCCAAACTAAAGCCTTGCATAAGTTTCTTGTGACGAAACAAACCGTAGCGATAACCTACAGGATGTATTAGTTAAATGCAACAGCAAATCCAACTGATGTATAGGTTTACTAAACACATGACCCCCTCTACCAGGGGTTCCCTAACTACTTTTTTTTATATTTTGGTTTTGAAGTTGTTGGATTATTGTAATTTAGGCTAAATGTTTTAACATAGCACACATTATAGTTGTTTGATTATTGTAATGTAGGCTAAATGTTTTAACATAGCACACACATTATAATTGCTTTGGATCACACGTTGACATGGGTAAAGAACTGCAGGGCAGAGGTATGCGTGCCTTTTCCTTGGCTTAAAGTTCTCCCTGGCCTGATGACCTCTCCAACATTATGGGTGTCATTAGGCGAAGGAGGGCCAGAAATTATGATATATAAATGGTTTGTATGCCCAGAGAACTGAGTCTTTTAGCTACCACAATTCATGTAGTAAAAATCTTGACACTTAAAATCTGGTATTGGTATCTACTAGAAATTATGTGTTGGTTAAATGTAAAGACATCTCTTTTCATTAAAGCAAATTGTTCTGCAAGCCTACCCATATTTACTTTTTTTCTCAAAAATTAGGCTAATTATTAAAAATATATACATCCATTATTTTTTACACAAACGTTCTATCTGGCGTTAGTTGTTTAAGT
Organism: Esox masquinongy; assembly: GCA_016801175.1. Taxonomy (NCBI): domain Eukaryota; kingdom Metazoa; phylum Chordata; class Actinopteri; order Esociformes; family Esocidae; genus Esox; species Esox masquinongy. The sequence goes on from JACXGI010001661.1 coordinate 76,262, forward strand.
GCACACAGCATAAAACGTCACCCAATGACACACCTGGAAGCTTGCCCAAGCCACTGTTTAGGAACAAGAACACACTGCGGCTGAAACACACTGTTCTAACTTGCAGCCAACCCATTTAAAAACACACATTAACTAAGATCATTTTCACTAAGCCATTTAGTCACTGTGCCATTGGTGGGGAGTCTATAAATAACACACAGTTGGTAATGGACACCAACCCCCCACCCCCAGAAAATGTGGAGGTATAGGAAAGTATTTTGAAACACATTTCAAATTCTATTTCCAAATAACAGGGTTAGATGCATGGGAGTGTATGTCTAAACAGTTTTCAATATTCAATTATTGTTTTAAACACATGAAATATCTGAATCCTAACTTTTATGTAAAAATAAATAAAATATATAATTTAACCAAGGTCTGATTTAGTCTGAACTGGGAGAATCAGGGCCAGACAGAATCACTGAATATTTTCTAAGACAGGGAAACCAGAGGGTATGTTTAAGAATGTTTAGCTGTCTTCTAGGCTCGGTTTTGGTTTCTAATACCCTACAAACAATTCACAACGTTAATGAATGTCCCATTGCCCACCCTAGGGGGTAAATGTGTGCATGTGTGTGTATACTCAAACACCCATCACTGAGTACCAGTTTGAGTTTTACATCTAAGCAAGGACATTTTGACAAAGAAAATACCTTTTTTGTCTTGGGTCAAATTTAGTGTTACATTTTGGGTAAGGATTAGAATATGGGTTAGATTTTGGCATTAAAGATCAGGTTAAAGAGGTTAAAGTGAGGGATAGGTTAAGAAGGAAAATCCTTTTTTTCAATGGCACTACATGTCAGGTCCTCACTTTGACTGTAAAACCACCTCACGTTGGCTGTGTGTGTTTTACCTTCAATACATCAGTGGGGTTGGCGATAGAAGAGGAGATGACTCCAGACAGAATGCCACACAGGACGTTGGTCAATAACGTCTCATCTGAGGAAGAACAAATCACTATATCAAATTAAAGTCCTTCCACAAAACATTACCACTGCATGTCTGCCACAACAGTGTGTGGTAGGCAATGGAAGAATTCCTCTCAGCATTACTCTGCAGAAACTGCGTCGCTCACATGTTCACGATTAACTTGACCAATAAACGTCACTCAGCATGGGGTGGCGTGTCCTTAACCTGACACATCAAGGACCTTTCCTGTCCTGTAGATTAATTTGAATTCATGCTCCAGGGCAATGCTCCTAATCCGTGTCTGTTCTTGTCTTTCAGTGTTCCGCATTTACTCAATGTTTAGCTCCTAACCTGTATCTGTTCTCGTCTTTCAAGTGTTCTCTACTTACTCATGTTTTGGGACTTAGGAAAATAGTTTCTGCTTCAACTACTGAGGATCGGAATAAAATACCAAACAGACATTTAACAAGGTCAGCACATACAAAGAGAGTATAACCCGAATGTGGGTGTGTTATTCTACCTTCTGGTCTGTCCACAAGTAGCCGTTTGAAGCTCTGGTATGTGCCAATCTTTATGGTCCCGTACGATGCCTGGCGTAACATTGCAGGGGCTAGACTGTAGCCCGGAGACACACACATAGTTGAAGGAACAGTTACACGGCGGGCTGTCATTGACTGGAAGCTTTGCAGGAATGTAATGCAAAACAATAGTGATCATATCGATGTACGTTTTTTTTTAATTAGGTCTTGATTAGACGTAGCTACTACCGATTAATGTTAAAATAATGACCATTGTTTGTATCTTGGAGTTGAGAAACTTTAGCTAGAGCACTGCATAACCTGTTTTCATTTTGGGCAAGATACAGAACTGAAAACAGAAATGAAATCTCCTTCGTAATAGGCTACTTACCCTGAGTACAGTGCCCTTATTCCCTCCTCTCTACATATTCTGTTTATAGCGTGCAACATGCCCCGGTAACGAATCTCCGTGTACTTGCTGTCGCCCACTTGGCCTTGGACTTGCAGTCTCGTCTTGGTCAAATCGATCGGAAAGGTACCTAAACAGCGGATATAATCACGTGTTTAATATTGACAAATATAAACATTTAATAAGCACCCTCTCATTCTCCGTAAACTCACCGCATTCTGCAGTCACAGAGGCCAGACCGCCAAAAACGAAAGGTTTCCATTTCGATTTGGACATTTTGATACTCGCTGCCGTTAGTCCGTTACAGACAGACGATATACTAATGTATGTGTGACGGTTATGGAGACAGCTTTTTAGTAGGCTAATTGATCACTACAAGAGAACGCAGAGAATAGACCGGTGAAAAGACTGCTTCGCGCTCCCACATTGCTTCGCCACTCCCATCGCTTTTTTTTGGCTAGGGCGCGGGTTATAGGCGTGTTTAGCATAAGGGGAAAGTGGATACGTTTTTCACTAGGCTGCCTCCCGGCCAGTCGGCTCAAACAAGTGACATAATTAGTACGTGAACCTTTAATTATGATTCTGTTCTAGATCTAAGATTATGTTCTACAGATTCACTGATTAACCCAAGTCGTGGACCGAAACTTGAAGATCAATGGAGGTTATGTATTGCGCTTGCTTTTAATGACTTGGCTAAAGTTGTGTCCGTGAAACCCGCACAACATGTCAAGGTGATTGTGACAACCATGCTCAAGCGGCGTAAATTATTACTGTTCGATTTGAGAAGAGGGCTCATCTCTCTGCATTTTCGCCCGACCAAGTATCAGTCATAGCCCGATTTACCCCAGGGTAGATAAATAGAGCTCCCTTGCTTTACCACTTCCTCTACAAAATGCTAAAATTTCAGAGCGAAATTCTGGGCAGATTCTGTTGCCAGATTTCAATGGCTGTAAACTGAAAAATCACCTGCGGACTCCACAATAAAACTGCCTGAACGCAATTTTTTTCTATACACCCCTATCTGTAAATCGACCCGCACAAGCCCATTTTTGCCCGCACACTGTCATTACAAATTGCCCAATTGAGTCCGAACCCTCCCCATCTGGCAACACTGATTCTGGGGCGTTACACGGCATTACCGAATAGGGAGGTTCTGTGATATCACTAAATGCCCTTTAACGCCTACCATTGGTCAGTTTATTGAAAGCTTCCATTCCATTGGTCAATTTGTTGATACTTCCATTGGTTAGCTTGATATCAGAAAACGCTCATTGGCGCATGCCATTGGTCAGTCTACAGATATCTGCCATTGGTCAGTCACTTACTGCCGCAAGACATCCATTTTTAAACTTAAGTTTATTAACTGTGGATGGCACATAATGGACAAACATTTACCATAATGTGCATTTATGTTTTTTATTACCAAGACAACCATAATCAACTTTTTTGACATTTAATCTTGTCCAACACTCAAATACTGAATATGGCACAGCAAACACACAAAATGTTCAAATTACACTGCAGTCGGTTTTTACATAATGTAGATCAAATCTAATCTCACTTGGTGGACTGCGCCTTCTCTTAAAAGTTTCACTGACTGCATGGTTGTTGCCTAGGGGATTAGGAATGGAACCTGTAGAGCAGAGTTGTCCAACCGGTTCCACAGAGGGGCAAGTGTTTGCAGGTTCTTGCTCTCACTTTGTACTTAATTGATTAATTTGGTCACTAATAAGCGGTGCTTAATTTGTAATTTTTTATTTAACCTTTATTTAACCAGGGAGACACATTGAGACCTAGGTGTCATTTACAAGTGTGCCCTGGGAACTTTAATCCAAGAATAAAACAACAATTAAATACATAATACATACATTTTACATACAGACTGACATTAGCAATCACAATCAATTAAAACATTTCACACTATAAAAAAAATATATATATTTTTAACTGTTTTTATTCTTTTGCATCTTTATATTTTTCTTTGTAAAGCACATAGAATTGCTTCTATGTATGAATTGTGGTATATAAATAAACTTGATTGCTTGCTTGCTAAATTGACACATGGACACCAAGTCATCCAAAGGAAACTCCAATTGGATACTATTCCACACAGGGGGTACTTTATATGAAAAGGCAGAACTACCCAACCCACTTTACAATTAAGCTTCTTAACAAGCTCATTTGAATGGTTCTTAAATGTCGCTGTCAATCCAAATTCCAAGGTATTTGTATGAAGGGACCAGTTGAATTATAGAACCATCCAAAGAGTGAGGATGTAAGCCAGGTGAGATCTAAAATTTAAAGGTCCAAAGTGAATGCTGATCCTGTAAATCTTTGGAAGGAACGAGGAGCCCGATCGAACAAGCTATAACTAGAGTGCGGTGCTGAAATAACTGAGAAAAAGCCTCACGCACGTGATGAGAAACAAGTAGAAAATATAAACATAATGAACACAATGCGTTAACACGTCCATAACTGTCATCACTGCCAAAACCTGTCTGTTCCCACATTATTAATTTATGGGACTTACACCGGCAACCAAACTCATCTCTGCAGTTTAGACTGATCTGCTGGTTTAAAAAATGAAAATAAATCCGATTGTCTTTCAGACATTATTTCTAACGTTAGCTCACTATCAATATTGCTCCAAAGTTGGTAAACACAAGCCCTTTTGATGGCCTCGTGGCCGCGTACGCGATTATGTGACCAGGCAACAGGCAGTGTTGTGTTGTGTTTTTCATTAGTTATTTTTGATCGCTTTGTTGGTCAAACTCTTATGTTTTATACTTATTCAGACAGAAAACCCTGTCTGTCAAATAACGTGCATGTCCCAATAGGTACTGTAGGCTACAGGATGAGAGTTGCAAAGTCCCGGATGTGGATCTGGAGGTCCTGGATCCGTCCGGCACAGATAAAGCATGGCTAATAAGTTAGAACCTCCGCTCACCTGGTTGTTAGGTCTCAATTGGGCACCAACTGTGCACTGTACACTAGTCTCACTGGTTTTACACACAGTACATGTACTGTAGAGTAAATCTGCGTATATTTAGGGTTTTGATGACGGGGTTAAGAAAGCTTCTGAAGTATTCTAAGTAACATTTTCACTGTTTCCTTTTTACAACCCGTGCACAATCCCTTATTGTGCACCGGTTATTATTTTACCTAATGTTTTTTATGATTTCTATTTTTTTGTCGTGATGATTCACAGCAGAAAAAGTGACGATTGTTAACAATGATTTAAAGAAGCTGTTACAGATGTATTATTATTTATAAATATACGTTTTTGTCATAAAATATAAACAAGAGGCACATTTTTGAGAGGTAGATGAAACAATTGGTACCAGTAAATTCCTGTCCAGTCAAGTACAAATGCTCAGGGAAGATTATACATGACCCAGTGGGCTCCAGTGGTACAATACATTGCCTATTGCTGCAGCAAGAAAGTCAGTCATTCTGGAATATTTCAAGTAAATTTCATCAAGTGCAGTTCCAAAAAGCTCCAGCTATTAGGAAACAGACTCTCATGAGTACCGCTACAAGAGAGGAAGACCCAATCTTACATCTGCTTCAGAGAATAATTCTTTACAGTTACCAGCCTCTGGTATCTGCAGAAACTGCAACTCAGATTGTAGCACAATTAAATGCTTCACAGAGTTGAAGTAACAGACACATCAGCTATTTAGAGGAGACTGCATGAATCAGGCCTTCATGGTGGAACTGCTGAAAATAAAACACTACTGAAGGACATAAATAATAAGAAGAGAGTTGCTTTGGACAAGAAACGCGAGGAATTGTCATTAGATCGGTGGAAATCTGTCCTTTGGTTTGATGAGTCCAAATCTGATATTTGGTTCCAACTGCCCTGTTTTGTCAGATGCAAAGTGGGTGCATGGATGATATCCGCATGTGTGATACCAACCGTATAGCATAAGGAGGTGTGATGGTGTGGGGGTGCTTTGCTGGTGACTCTGTCAGTGATTTAATTCAAATTCAAGGCACACTCAACCAGCATGGCTATCACAGCATTCTGCAGCAATACACCATACTATCTGGTTTGCGCTTAGTGGGACTATCATTTGTTCTTCAACAGGACAATGACTGAAAACACACCTCCAGGCTGTGTAAGGGCTATTTGACCAAAAAGAAGAGTGATGGAGTGCGGCATCGGAATCCAAAATCGCCCAACCTCAACCAAATTGAAAGGTTTTGGGATTCGTTGGACCACAGAGTGAAGGAAAAGTAACCAAGTCCTCAGCATATGTGGGTATTCCATCAAGACTGTTGGAAAAGCATTCCAGGTGACTACCTCATGAAGCAAGAGAATACCAAGTGTGCAAGGCTTTCGTCAAGGCAATCAGTGGCTACTCTGACAAATCTAAAATAAAAATGTATTTTGATTAGTTTTAGTACAGTTTTTTGGTTTTTTCAGTATTCCATGTGTTATTTTATAGTTTTGATGACTTCATATTATTCTACAATGTGGAAAATGTAAATATAAAGAAATTCCCTTGAATGAACAAGTGTGTTCTAACTTTGACTGGTACAGTATACTTTTTCGCTTGAAAGAATAGGCAGTTATACACAAAGAGAGCTATAATCATGAAAAACGACTGCTTTAGGCAAGCAAACATGATTCAAAATAGTAGGCTCACAGTAGGTCGACCCAGGAAATCAATCAAATAGCCAGCTATTTTGATTGTTTTACAATTGCACTAAGTTCTGACGCATTGACATATTTCCCCCTGTAGGTGTCAGTATGGCCAAGCAGTACTGGTCTGAAGCGGTCTTAAGGCGTGGAGCGGACCAGGACAATTTCTACTAATATAGCCAGGAAGAAAGATAACGGTAAAGTTCAGTGGATCTAACAATCATCCAGCAAGGGAAGCGACGATTGGAGCAAACTTCCATCTCACTGGAGTTGTGTAGCCAAATGTAGGATACTATTTAAAAATGTTCACTAGAAAGAAAAGGGAATTGAACAAAAAGACATTTTCAAAGAAGAGTCAGGGGGAAAGCTTTGGGTCACACAACTCATCAGTAAGTAACCTTAGTTTGCTAGCTAGTTACCGTACTGTAGCTAAACTAGCCTACGCTATTAGTGTTATGAAGAGAATATTTGCACTTTCCTGGCTGGTGTGGTGACTAGCTTGTAAATCACTACTCGTATTAGCTCCGCGAGATTACAAGAATTTAGCAATTTCTTGAAGTCGCGTTAGTGCTTGCTAATGCTTGAGGGGGATTTAACAATGCGGTAGGAGTGGCGGACACCTGTCCTCTGGCTGGGTTTAGTCACCTTGCCACTGCTTTGACATTGTCTAGTGTTGGTCATCGTCACTGAATAATTTATTATTTCTCTCTATGTCTGTTTATACTATTTTTTTTTCTAACAACTCGGTATTGTGTCATGGTCTTTCAAATTATTGTAAAGGCACTTGTTTCTAAACAACAGTTCTACTTATAACTAAAATCTTCATGTCGTTTCACCCTTGTCATCATTCACCAGCATTCTAATTTCATTAAAATCTGTTTTATCTCCTACTTCATTCTGTCCTTCCTGCCTCTCTACATCTCCTATTCCCTATTCTACCCCTTCCTTTTACTCCTGTCCGTCGAACCAGCCAACTTACCTCCAGGAACAACCCACTAAAGATGGCGTCTTCGACATCCACCTCCCTTTACCTCCCTCCGTCCAGGACACGCAGGCTCCTTGCTGCCCCACAACCCCCTGTCTGTTACACCCCAGGCTGGCCACAGCCCCCAGCTCTTCACACATCCCTGGAGCCTTCCTCAAACGGCCCACACTCCTGAGCCGAAATGCCAGTGCGGCTAGCTTTCCCCTACAGGTGGCTGGAGCCTGGGTTTTCAGTAAGGCCCAAGGGAAGGGAGTGAGCCGGGCCTCCAGCCCAACCACAGAGGTCTCAGAAGTGGGTATCGAGGTGGATGACATCCCCCATCTGCTCCGGGATGTGGCTCATTTTGCTGAGGCTGTGGAGAAGCTAAAGGAGATTGTTTTGGGGGAAGGTGAGGCATTTTTATTGGGGCCAGTTTTCTTTATGTGACCTGACCAGGAAAACTCATACTTAAGATTTTAAGAGTTTCTGTTGGTTAGGTCATATGTCTGGGTGGCTGATGAACCAGATAGATGAACCAGAAAGAAGAGTGAGTGTATGGCAAAGTATGCAGCTCTAGAGTATTTGTTTGTATGTGTATGTGTCAATGCTAATCACAGGGTTTCCTACGACCCAGAACACACACACTACAAGATTTAGAGGTCGATTTTTGTATTTAGTAACTGTTAGCTAAGTTGTGTCAGTGTGAATGCACTTCCTATCCAGGCAGCTATTTTCATCACAACTTCCTGTTCTCAGTCTCCAAGCAGGTCGGAGTGATAAAGGAGAGGGAGAGATGGAAGGGAAAATGGGTGGGGAGACCTTTCTTAGTGGGTATTTGAGTAGTGTCACAAGAACAGATGCATGAGTGTTAACATCAGTCACTGACGTCCACAGAAAAGGAGCCAAACTGTTGGAAACTCACAATATTTTAGGCACAACGCTCACTGGTATTAAGAATGGATTATGGGCCCAATAATCAGTAGATAGTAATTTTTTGTTAAAAGATGTATATTTCAGATTTAACCTTTAGTGTTGGTAAGCTCAACTAAGCAATAGACATAGAAAAGCAGAACTAAAAGTAGCTTCTGGTTGGTATTTCTTCCTCTTTTCCTAGTAAACCATGTTGTGTTACATGGTATCCTGCTTGATTCATTCTCATTGTGTTGTATTTGCTTGGTCTCTGTGCTTTTTGTCTGTACTGTCTGTGTATCATAACCTACATTTTGTTTTAGACAGATTGTACCTTTATCGGGTCTGATTGCAAAAATGTCCTTCCTGCGAGTGTGTGTGGGGGTGTTTGTGTTTGTGAATGTGTACAAAGTTTTTTCTACACTTATGACTACCAGAAAATCCCCTCAAATACAGTAAAACAAGGAACATTATACTGGGGGAAATCTCATCGGTAAAAAGGCAATTATTTGCCTAGGGCTTAGGTTTGGATGAAAGTAACAATTCAAGTTAGAGTTTGGAGAAAACAGAATTTTTGCTCTACAGACCAAACAGTTACCTGCTTGTGTACTATTTCATCCAATTATGTAGGACTACATCATCCATTGTTCAGTATACGTATATGTTACGACTTGTAATATGTTCTAATTTAAACAAATGCAAATTCAATCAAAAGGGATCTTTCCATATATTTCGATAAGAAAAGTCAAAAAAATTATAATATGATAATAAATACACATTCTGTTTCTGCAACTGTAGATAACACAATGATTGTATATTAATGTAGTAGCCTGAATAAAGTATTAGAGTACAAGAAAATTGCAACAGAGGAAAATGAATAACAGCAGGACACCTGATTAGAGTAAAAAAACAGAATTATTATAAAAATGATTGAAGCGTACGTTCACGTCTATTACGCATTATCGTTCTGAAATAATCAGCCAGATTTAAAGCAAACGGCAGACACGACCAGTTGCTGTCCAATAAATTGGTGCATCCCTAGTAAGTACACTAGAGTGCATATTTAATTGCTTTGATAAATTAAATGGCGGTGATACATTTATGTAGTTGCTATTGAAAGTCTCTGGATATTCCTTGCACAGTCAATACATTTTGCTGTGTTGTTTTTTAATCTAAAAAAGGATTCACATTTTTCTTCTGATCTAAACAACCTACTCAACATATTCATATGTTTAACACATTCACACACAGCATTTAACACTTGTAGAGGTACCTTTGGCAGCAATTACTTCAGTGAATAATAATGAATAACAAAGTACTGATAATTAACCTTGCTGTGTTTGTCTTTGTCTCAGACAGGCTGGGAGATGACCTCCCTGACAGCCACCTGGACCGTCGCATCCAGGCCCAGGAGTGTTTGGGAGAGGTGTTGCGTGTTTTGAGACAGGTGATTGGTACATACCCTCTCCTCAACACTGTGGAGACCCTCACTGCTGCTGGGACACTCATCTCCAAAGTCAAAGGTCAGAGCTCTACTGTTCAGTTATATGTGTGTTCTGAGGGGTGTAGGGAGATCTAATGTGTTTAATGTATTGTGTCCAGGGTTTAGTTACGACAACAGCAGTGACAAGTGCCGGCAGGACTTTGACAAGGCCATTGAGACCATGGCTGTGGCTTTCAGTAGCAAGTGAGCGCTGTGTTTCGACTATAATTGTACATGAAAATCTCAAAAAGTAGGAGATGCGTCCCTGTTCAATATAATGATGGCATAATGGGATTTTAGTTGACACACCCCTGTTATCTGCCATTATGTTCTTCTCTCTGTCCCTCAGTGTGTCAGAACTTTTGATGGGGGAGGTGGACAGCAGCACCCTCTTGTCTCTACCTCTAACAGACAGGAGCCGGGTGAGTGAGTGTGTGCATGTGGAGAGAAAATGTGCAGAAATATCCACTTGTTAACAATGACTCAGCATCTGGGTGACTGACCTCTGATACAGTGCGTGTGTATGTGTGTGTGTATGTGTGTGAGCAGTCTATGGAGAACCTACATGGCTTAGACTGTGTCCAGGCGACACACTGCCATTGCCAAGAGAGGAGTAACCAGGAGGACTGCTGTAGTGAGTACTCCTGGTCATTCATCGACAAAGCGTCTTTTTGCATGTCGGACTGATACCCAGGCTATAAGCGTTCTTTGTCCCTTTCCAAGTCTTAGCCTGGTCACTGTTTTTCATGTGACCATGTGTGTGTCAGTGCTGAGTGGGGAGAAGGTGGACCTCCTACTGCAGTTGAGTGAGGGAGGAGTGGACTTGGCTTTCTCCTATGCTAAGGCTGTGTCCAGATACATAAAAGACATCATCAGCTACTTAGAGAAAAGGACTGCTTTAGGTTTGTTTATTACTTTCACTCACCTGTCTGTGTCTTCAATTGTTATTATTTGTGTCCACTGCCAGCCCATTGAAGCCTATTGGAGCTTCTGTGAGTGAATGTGACATATCCCTGTCCAGTCCACATGGGCAGAAATTGAACCTGGGCCAAATATCGTTTATTTCGAACCTAATTTCTGCTGCTCCGTTTTCTGGTAACCAGGCATGTTGTCAGTTTATGCGTCTGTGTGTTCCAGAGATGGAGTTTGCCAAGGGTCTTCAGAGGCTTTATCAGTCTTGTAAGCAGACTATTGCACAGGTACTGAAAAACACATGCACCCATGCACAGACAGATGTGAACATACACGCATTTGAATATTCCTCTTTCCTCCTCTTCTCTCTGTCTCTCTCTGTCTCTCTCTGTCCCCCATCCTCCTCTCTCTGTCTCTCTCTGTCCCCCATCCTCCTCTCTCTGCCTCTCTCTGCCTCTCTCTGTCTCTCTCTGCCTCTCTGCCTCTCTCCACCTCTCTCTGCCTCTCTACGCCTCTCTCTGTCTCTCTCCGCCTCTCTCTGCCTCTCTCTGTCTCTGTCTGCCTCTCTCCGCCTCTCTCTGCCTCTCTCCGCCTCTCTCTGTCTCTCTCTGCCTCTCTCCGCCTCTCTCTGCCTCTCTC
>JACXGI010001662.1:0-25644 GCA_016801175.1 Esox masquinongy
GCATCATGCTTTGGGGCTGTTTTTCTTCAGCTGGAACCAGGGCCTTAGTCAGGGTGGAGGGAATTATGAACAGTTCCAAATACCAGGCAATTTTGGCACAAAACCTTCAGGCGTCCGTTAGAAAGCTGAAGATGAAGAGGAAGTTCACCTTTCAGCACGACAACGACCCAAAGCACACATCCAAATCCACAAAAGCATGTCTTCACCAGAAGAAGATTAACGTTTTGGAATGGCCCAGCCAGAGCCCAGACCTGAATCCAATTGAACATCTGTGGGGTGATCTAAAGAGGGCTGTGCACAGGAGATGTCCTCGCAATCTGACAGATTTGGAGTGCTTTTGCAAAGAAGAGTGGGCAAATATTGCCACGTCTAGATGTGCCATGCTAATAGACTCCTACCCAAAAAGACTGAGTGCTGTAATAAAATCAAAAGGTGCTTCAGCAAAGTATTCGTTTAAGGGTGTGCACACTTATGCAACCAGGTTATTGTGAGTTTTTTATTTTTTTTATTTTTCCCCCTCAAAGATTTTGGTTTGTTTTTCAATTGAATTGTTCACGTTAGAGGTCACATTAAAGGTGGAAAAAGTTTTGACATGATTTATCTTTGCCTCATTCTTTTACATCACAAGAACCTGGCATTTTAACAGGGGTGTGTAGACTTTTTATATCCACTGTACTCCTAACCTTAGCATACAATTGCTTATCAACAAATAGTATGTCAAAAGTTAGCTGATAGTATTACTATAAATAAAACATTTGCAGATGGAAATTGGGACTCTCAAAAATAGTCTTACCCATGCTCAGACATTTTCACATACTTTCCTTGTTAATTGCAGACTGCATTTTTTATTTTAGTTTTTTAATGACACTATTAAAACCGATTTGTTAATGTTTAAACGTAGGCCTGGTTTCCCCCATAGGCTGACCTGCAAAAGATGAAACAGCAGGCTCAGGAAACAAAGCAATTCATAGACAGTCAGGAAACTAAGGAGAGGAAGTTGCTCAAGATCATAGCTGACGCGGATGCCGAGCGACCTCGACAGAAGAAAGAACTGGATCAGGTAAGGGACAGAGAGGGATCGAAAGCAGAGATTTTCCTGTATGTAAAACTCAAAGGTGACCGCCTTCCCAAAATCTTGCACCACCTCTGTGTCGGCATGGAAAAACCTAATTTTGCATTCATACTAGGGGTAAAACAGTACATGTATTCGTATTGAACCTTACGGTACAGGGTCCACGGTGTACGGTTCAGTACGCACTGCGAACCGAACAATACATTAATCATATAGCTACGAAAATATATATTATATTATTAAAAATTAATATTATTGCATAAATCAATGGCTTATAAACTAACATGGGGAAAATATCCACATGGTAATAAAGTTGTCATTCAAAAAAAAAGTTGTTTTGTCTAATAGCTGAGAGACCGTGGTAACAGCAATTTTCTTATAAAGGAATTAGCAGTTAGCTAAATGCTAAGGAGCAAGATGGCAAGCATTGGCAAGCCAGAACTAGAAGACGCCCCAGTATTGTTCAGGTCTGCCTTCTGGGAACATTTCGTTTTCCCTGTAAACTATAATGGTGATTGCCAACAAATGGTGCATAAAACTTCACATACAAAGCTTCATTAGTTATTTAATATTTTTTATGTGATTCCTAAATCCTCTAATAAACATAGAGTCAGTGGTTTTGACGCTCAATGGCTAAATTTGAAGAGGAAATTCAATGGGTTAGACATAATGAAGAGGGAAGGATATGCTCTGTATGCTAGAAGCATTGTGGAGCCAATGTGAGTGGGGACTTAGTAAAACAACCAAGCAGAAACTATAGGCTGGATGCGGTTAAATCCCATAAAATGTCTACCAGTCCTGGATCCTGGAATGATGACCAAGATGGCGGCGCATTTACTTCGCAAGGCCGAGCATCTACTCAGTTTTTGCAAATTAGCAGTAATTTACTTACAGTTCTTAGTTTATTCACTCAGTACAGCCTGGCATACTCTATACAGCCGACAACAAATTACTGGACATTGGAGCACAATGCACAGAAAGAGTTCCAACTTCCACCAGAGATCGCAAAGATGCCTTGGGCGACGCTATTTACATCACCGACAGGAAGTACCTGGTGGTGGCATCGTGATCTTAAACAAAGCCGATGGAAGTATGGAGGCCTCCGGGCTAGGCTAAAGCTACCCCCCCCCCATCGGCCTCACTAACGTACAGTCAATTGAGGATCATCTCACAAGAATTGATTATAGATTGCAGCGTCATGATTTTTTTGGAATTGTGGCTTAACAAAAACATACCCGACAACGCAATTGAGCTAGTGGGGCGCAACGTCTTCAGGGCTGATGGGACGGCAGAGGACTCCGGTAATCTAGAGTACCTGATAATTAGGTGCAGGCCTTTTTATTTGCCACAGGAGTTTGCATCTATTGTTATTGCAGTCAACATACCCCCGAATGCTAATGCTAAACTAGTAATGAAAGAACTGCAGGCTGCCATTAGCAAACAGAAGACGGAACACCCGGAGGTTGTTTTTGTCGTTGCTGGGGATTTCAACCACTCAAATCTGAAATCCATTTTTCCCAAATTCCAACAGTCTGCTCCACCAAAGGAGACAATACACTAGACCAGGGGTGTCCAAACAGTTCCATGGAGGGCCGAGTGTCTGCGGGTTTTTAGTTTTTCCTATAAATTGGTTCCCAGTTCACACCTAAACAACGAGTTGAGGGTAGAAACTAACCAATAAGTAACCTAAATAGTCAATCAAGTACAAGGTGAGAGCGAAAACCTGCAGACACTCGGCCCTCCATGGAACAGTTTGGACACCCCTGCACTAGATCATGTGTATACAAACATTCGAGGCTTACAAAGACATTCCCCTCCCCCACATGGGACAGTCTGATCACCTTTCACTGTTCCTACTCCCCAAGTATTTACCCCTCATTAAAAGTGTGAAACCATCAGTGAGGACAGTCAAAGTGTGGCCAGAGGGATCTACAGCACCAGTTTCAACAGACTGAAGATTATTTGCCACTCAAGCCACCATTGAAATATATGCTTCCTCCATTCTGGATTACATCAACAATTGCATCAACAATCAATCAATCAAATTTATTTATGAAGCCCTTTTTACATCAGCAGTTGTCAACAAAGTGCTTTTACAAAACACCCGGCCTTAAACCCCAAGGAGCAAACAACAGTAGTGTTGAATTACAGTGGCTAGGAAAAACTCCCTAAGAGGCCGAAATTTAGGAAGAAACCTAGAGAGGAGGACCCAGGCTCAGAGGGGTGGCCAGTCCTCTTCTGGCTGTGCCGGGTGAACATATTAAGAGTACAAATTGTAATAATTAATAAATGCATGTGGGCTGAGTCCAGAGTCTATTTAAACTTCGGTAGCAAAGGTCGGAAGCATGACCAGATGGACAGGAACAACACGGGGGAGGGGGGAGGTGTCAGCACAGTGGCAGCTGATATCGTCAGGTATCGTCTTGATCTGAAACACAACCAGGAGGACTTTGGACAGGGACAGCAACGGGTCATTCAAGCCTGGTACTCCTCAGGTGTGGGCCAAGACCTCACGTCCTCCTAGGTTAAAACGGCAGGAGACAGGGAAAATTTAGAAAATGCATTCCTGAGATCTGCAGGGATTTATAGTGGAGAAGGAGAACTGACCCTACTTCCCCAGCACAATAGTATAGCAGCGTAAAACCTTGGGGCTGAGACAAGCGGGTCCAGTGACACTGTGGCCCTATCCGGGGGAGGCCCTGGACAGGGCCCAACAGGCAGGAAATCAATCCACCCACATTGCCAAGCATCAACCAAAGGGACAATGTCACCACCCATAAACGAATAAAGACTTTCCCCAACCAGAAGCCGTGGATGAACAGAGAGGTTTGACAACTGCTAAAGGCATGCGACACTGCTTTCAGATCCGGCGAAGTGGAGGCCTACAGCTCATCCAGGGCCAACCCGAAGGGGCATCAAGATGGCGAAAAATGACCAAAAACTGCGGATTGAGGAGCACTTCAAAAACAACTCCGAACCCAGACGCATGTGCATGGCATCCAAGCCATCACTGACTACCAGCCAAAGAACCCTAACCCCACAGCCAGCGACGTCTCCACCGACGAGTTAAACAGGTTCTACGCCCACTTTGACAGGGACAACAAAGAGCCAGCCATTAAAGCTGAACTCCCCCAGACGACCCCCCCCCCAGACTCTCCACCGCAGATGTGTTGTCTGCACTGAGCAGGGTAAATGCACGCAAGGCTGCTGGTCCTGATGTCGTCCCCAGGTGTGTGCTCAGAGCATGTGCTGGGAACCTGGTCGAGGACTTTACTGACATTTTCAACCTGTCATTGGCCCAGGCGGTTGTCCCCACCTGCTTCAAGACTGGAACCATTGTGACAGTGCCAAAGCAGTCGACTGTGTCTAACCTGAATGACTTCCGATCTGTCGCACTCACCCTCACGATCATGAAGTGCTTCAAAAGAGTAGTTCTGGCCCTCACTATTTTTGATCCTGGTGCCTTTTTTTCTGATTATCTAGCCTAATCTTGGACTGTAGAGACATTATTTTTTTGGATTAATACAGTTTTTAGAGTTTACGATTTTTCCTGCAGTCTCTCTTGGCCAAAATGGAACTAAGCGGGGCAATCGATGTAGCGTTGGAAAATATATGATACATTTGGTTTTCCAATATGGGAAGGCCACGGTGTATTGATATAGATCTCCGTATGTTCTCCGGAAAAAATTGTGCCAAAACGAGCTTTGTAGCAATGGTTATGTTCTACGTGAAACCAAACTATGTTTTTCATAAACAATGTACTATCTCACAACATCTATAAACTTCCACACTCAAGCTAAGAGCGCGATGCTGTTTCAAAACAGCTGAACTACGGTGCTGACCTCATTGGAGTTTTCTAGCTAGCAAAAAGCACAATTTATGGACATTTATCAAAATGTTTTGAGAATGTGCAGTCCCCTATTGTGTTAATAAAATGAAATCTAGCTAATTGTCTAAAAGACAGGCCGTCGTTCCGGAATATTATCAGTCTGGGAAAATAGCTGACATGGCCGTTCCCACGAAAATCGTCCCAGTGCTGAGTAGTAGTAATAATTTCAGTACCTCCCCATAATATTCATGGAGAACGGGACTTAGGACAGAATTATCCAAATAGCTATTACATGCCTACTTACAGAATTGAGAGTTGTCCATTTGGTCCCTCCAGCCTCTGCCTCTTCCAGTTTCTTTGGAGACAGGGAAGGTTTCTAAAACTGCAGGGTTGATGAGAGCTTGAAAGTCAATGCCATGTGTTGCACGTGCTGGAGCCGATTCAGCCTCATCCACGGAAGCATCAAGGTTCTTGATGGCATTAGGTAGCAATAAATCCCACTCCAAACGTGAGCTACTGTTTAGTAAACAAACCCGGTTGCTGGATAAATCCTCCTTGTAGACAGATTTGCGTCGGTTTACCAGCAGCTAGTAGAACTTGTTGGCATTTTTGTTTGAGCTAGTAGTTTATACTAGCTCACATGGGCTACAGTTTAGTAAACAAAGCCGGTTGCCGGGTAAATCCTCCTCGCAGACAGATTTGTGTCGGTTTACCAGCAGCTAATAGAACCATGCTTGACAGTGCTTGACATGGAATTCAATAAATTAAATAAATAAATAAATTAAGTTGTCACAGCCCTTAAATGTCAGTCCATAACTTACCACAGTAACTGTCTGAATCTAAATGTAACCCATGTAAATCTATATAAAAAGTTGCTGCTCTATGATCCCATAGTTCTACCATCTCATATTGTTCTCTTGATTTATGCACCAAGGACAGTAACTGCTACGTTAGGCTACTGTATAAAACACATATCAGCCCCCCTTATCTGGAGGGCTTCAGGGTGTGCAGACATTTAACCCACTGAGTCACACCAACATGTAAGCTTGGCAAGGTATTGTCCTTTGATGTTTAGGCTGAAATGTGGTTAGAATGCGGTTCAGGTGGAGGCTAGTAAAAATTAGATTTCCTGAAAGATGGTTGGCCACAACCAAATACTTGTGTATCTATTAAATGATTCCCAGATTCAACCACATGCATAAGGTAGCATACTTGAATAGGCAGTTGCATAAGGTGGTCATGGTGGCTAGAGATGTTATCTTCAAACATTAAATCAGGGGACATCTGTAATTCATGCAGAGCACAGACCTTTGTTAATTCCACTTTTAGAATGTGCTTTGGTGGAAACATTAATCCTTAGCTTTGATTAGCAAAAACATTTGAATTATACTTATAAAAAAACATAACTTATCATGCTACAAGCAAAGTGTTAGCAGGTGGATTCGTGTAACACAGCGCCTCGGGACCAGTTGAAGAGTTAGGGGAGACACGCCTAGCATTAGGCCTCGTTAGGAGAAATATTCCAGTTTCCTCACATTCATTGTATTAACGCAGTCTTTTTCAACCCTGCTCCTGGATGCCCCCCTGCCCTGCATGTTTTAGATCTCTCCCTGCCCTAACATACCTGATGTACCTCATGAAGGACTTGATAATGAGCTGATCATTTGAATCAGGTGTGACAGAGCAGGGAGGGATCTAAAACATGCAGGGCAGGGGGCCGCCCAGGAGCAGGGTTGAGAAAAACTGTATTAACGGATGTGTAGCCTACTAATGTGTTTTTAGGCTGTTGTTGTTAAACTAGTGCCAAGTAAACATGATTCACAACATGAAGACGTACTCTCCAATGATACATTGAAAACAAATACCTGTGAAGTTCTCAGGTCAAGTCAACCGCCAATAAAGTTACCAGTGAATAATATGTGTGTGCTATTAGTGCAATCCTAAAAGCTCCCGCTAAAGTTGAGCTCTAACTATGGATGGCTCTGAGGCTCAAAAATGAAAAATGTGTTAACAGCAAAAAAAAAATGAATAGAATGAATAGATCAGGGGCTATTTTTTTATTTTTTGGTCAATTTGAGATCCGGAATCTGCATTCAATGCTGGGCCCTCAACAAACATCAGCGTGAGGACTGTGCAACGTTCCCTCCGGGATATGGGCCGACACCCAACTTGAGTACACTTGATGAATGCTCGACACACAGCTATGCGCCTCGCCTGGGCTCGGGAACACTGCCACTGGACACTTGATGACTGGAAACGAGTAGCCTGGTCTGACAAGTCGTGTTTCGGGCAGATTTAAGGATCCGTGTGTGGAGAAAACCCCATGGTTCGTCTACGTTTGTAGACGTACCACTGGTACGTCTACAAACGTCTCTGACAGGTGAACGCTATGTGTGCATCTTTTCTGATGAGTTACACCCGTTCACCCGTCCTGCGTTCATTCTGATGGGGTTGGCCTCTTCCAACAGGACAATGTGCTGCCACACAAGTCTAAACACGCCAAATTATGGTTAGAGGAACACTCATCTGAGTTTGGGATTTTGACATTCCCACATAAGTCACCAGATCTCAACATTATTGAACACAACTGGGATGCCATGCAATGCGCTGTGGAACACAGAAATCCTACACCTCGGAATACAACAGAATTGTGGACCGCTCTGCAAGACGTATGTTGCTCATTGCCTACAGAACACTTCGGTAAGCTCATGGAGTCCATGCCCTGTCGTATTTCTGCAGTTCTGCGCTCCCGTGGGAGGCCTACCAAGTATTAGACTGGTGTACCAGTTTTTCTGGCACTTCAGTGTAAAGTATATCACAGAGGGGTGTCCGATGGAGTGCGGGGTAGGGGGAGGTTGGGGTACCACCTTTGCCTAATTTTAAGCCAGGAAAACCGCTGGAAAGGTGACGCTGCTTCTTCTGAGCCAACTCATATAGAACTAATTGACTAAATGACTGGGTCGTGTCCTTAAACCTTGGAAATATAAATGAAAACTGTATTTCTACTAGTAAATGGTTGCTTATGTTGTTTGTGCTTTTAAACTTATAAATTCATGAAATTGTCTGATGTGAAAAATAGGGAAAGGGCTGACAAGCTCATAAAATCTCATAATTGTAATCTAAATCCCAATTCGTAATAAAGTGTTAATAAAAGTGGTTAGTTAATAAAAACTCAGATGTCATGTGTGCAAAAATAGGTGAACCTCCATTTGCAGTATCTTGGAGTAAACTCTACTATAGCCTCTAATCAGTCTCTGACATCTTTTTTGAGCGATTTTTGCCCACTCCTTACAGAACACAGTCAATTTGTCTGGTTTGACCAAGTCTGGTCAACCAAGTCTGGTTTGAGGGGTGTCTGGCGTTTTCTGCCCGCTTCAGGTCCTGCCACAACATCTCGATTGGATTAAGGTCAGGACTTTGACTTGGCCAATCCAAAACACAAATCATCTTTTTTTTTGGCCTTCAGGTTTGTGCAAGTGGTCTCTGACAAATTTAAGATGGACAGTTTGGTTCTTTTTTGACAGCAGAGGCTTTTTCCTAGCAAGCTTTCCATGACTTTTGATTCAATGTTCTTATTATTGTTGAAGCATGCGCAGTAACCAGAAATGCAACAAGGGATTTATTTAGAACAATTTGTTGATTTTTTTTCACTATGACATTATGGACTTTTTGAGTCACAATAACTCCTAATTAAATCCATGTTAATTTCATGTTGTAGCACAAGAAAATGTGGAAAAGCACAAGAGGGATGAATACATGAGCACTGTACAAGTAAGATAAACTCCATAAAGGTTGGCGTTTATCACTTTCTAAATTTAGTGGTTTTGTGGCCTTTTATGCCCTTATATCTGTCCCGAAGAGATCCAACTGTCACGGTGTAGGTGGTGTGCGGGAGAGGAACCAGGCGCAGGCATTCTCACGTTTGGCGTTTTTTTAATTGAACAAAACAAACCAAAACACCAAACAACGAACGGATAATGATAATGCTAAACTGAATGAAATCGAAATGCACACAAGCGACTTATAACATTCAGCATTCAAACAGTACAGCACAGCAAACACTCACCAAGAACCACGAAGACAAGCAACAATGATCCACAAATGTGGGGAGCAGAGGGGAAACATTTAAACACTTACAAATGATGTGATGGGGACCTGGTGTGCATGATTGGAGACATGTGACAGAGACTCACCGTACCGAGACACCAACTGTCCTATATATCAAGAATTAATGTGCATTCACTTTTAGCCAATTGGCAACAAGTATTTAACAGTAATGTGGTGTAAGAGAATTATACAAATCATCATAAACAACAAATTTCACGACTACAAAATGTTTTAATACATAATTGTGTAGCTTTTGATCAAAATAACATGGGTTTGTTGTTTTTTGCTTTTCATTTTCAATCACCATGGTCAAGGTGATAAGTGAACGAGATATCCTGGGCACTCAGCTGGTGCGACGAAACGACGAGCTGGCCCTCCTCTACGAGAAGATCAAAATCCAGCAGTCCATCCTGAACAAGGGAGAGCTCCAGTACAATCAGAGGGTGGAGGACATCCGCCTCCTCAAGATGGAGATCAAGAAACTCAGACGGGAGAAGGGCATCTTGGCCAAGACAGTGCCCAACGTGGATGACATAAGGTAATAGCTTATAGCCTAGTGCAAGGGTCGGAAACTAGGTTTGACCGGTGCCAAAATTTATTCAGAGCTAATATTCTGCAAACCAGAATATAAATAACACCGCAGTTAATGGCCTGAACTATAAATTGATGTAACACATTATTATTACATAATGAATTAAAGGACAGTACACTCATAAAATCACCAATCTAGGCCTTATTCCAATATTATTGTTATGGGATAGGTTTATGTGTGTTCATTAATGGGGAAAATATAAGTAATAAACATGTCCAAAAGAGCTCTAAACCATTAGTTTCCAGAATTTGTGGGTAAAATCTAACCGCCTTACCATCCACACACAAACATATATATTTTTAAAGGGCAAGAGAGTTGGAAATGCGTTTCTCGAGACTGTTTTAGTTGGGTGCCAACCTCATAGAGTAATCCAAGGAAAAGTAGTAACTCAAAAAGAGTAACGTAGCACATCCCAGTAAATACACGGATGGAGTATTAACATTTAACCAATTTGTTTTATTGGTCACATCTAAGGACCTCATATACATTTTTAGTTTATCAAGATACTTTGGGGAGTGGGGAACAAATGGAAAGCATGCAAGTTGCTTTTGGCCCATAGGTAGCCTTTTACCTACTCCTGGTCTAGTGGTTAGAGCGTTGGGCCGGCAACTAAAACGTTGCTGGTTCAAATCTGAGCTGACAAGAAACTGAATCAATTAAAACACAAAGAGACAGAGTGAATGCTCAAGTACAAAGTTTAATAGGAAAAGGCCCATGGGTCTGCATCAGTATGAATATGAAACAGTGTTGGCACCGCAGATGGCCACCTCGGTTAGTTGGGGTGCAATTTTATGTCTCAGAAATGTATTTATGATTTAATAAGTATATTAATGATAGACTGATTAATGATCAGTCTACTGTTTTTAAGCTCTGTCCTCCGTTCTTATTTGTTTTTATTTCTTTTGTACAAAATTGCTGCACCAACGGACCAGAACAAATTCCTATTTTTTTGTGAAACTCTTTAATAAAGATTCTGATCATCATGTAAACAAGAAATACAGACAATGAAAAACAGTCACAGCCGAGTATATAAACTGTGTTCATTAGATTTCTAAATATTAGTACAGGGGGAAACAATCTATTTGTACAGACCAGAGCCTACTTGATACAAGGATGGTGCCCTGTTTTCTTTCTCCCAAACTCGTAGGCCCAGTAGACAGTGTTTAACACTGGCCAGCCAGGTACACAGTGCATCAACTTTGTATTATTGTAACAATCCTAATTATCAATAATAATCTATAAATAACCTTAATTGTCAGTAATTATACATTAGCATTTACATTTCATGGGTATTGCGCGTACATTCATGGGTGACATCATAGGACATTTCTAATTAATCAATAACAGATTGTCATTATTTAAAATACTTTTCTGGTACAGAAATAAACTTTCTTGCAGGATATGACAAGTCCTGCATTCCTCAGATTGCATTGCTGTCTCATACACTATTTTCTTACTGATATCTGTTTTTGCTGGATGTATGCCAGCAGATGATTGAATTGATAAAGGCATGCTAATGTTTCACTGCATAATGTGTATTGAAAGTGGTGAAATCAAAGTATTTTTGTGAGCAGGAAATATTTGCTGTGACATTTGACGCCTTTCTGTGGGGTTTTGTGACAGACGTGAAGTTTACCATATGCAGCGGGAGCTTCTCAAAGAGAGGATGAGGTGCAGAGCCTTGGAGGAGGAGCTTGAGAAGCCTATGAATGTACATCGATGGAGAAGGCTAGAGGTGTGTGTGAGACTGTGTGCATGTGGTGTGTTCTGTAAGTTTCAAACCTTAAAAAAATTTAGATCGGTTTCCTTAAATTTACTTTTACTGTACTTTTTTACTCTACTAATTTAAGGAAATTTATTTTTTAATACTTTGGCCCAGACCTAAAGTAATGAAAAGCTCATGAGCTGAAGTTGGGATTATGCAATAACGCCATCTAATTTGACTTTCCTCAGGCCAGCGACCCCAGCACTTACAAGTTGATACAGAAGATTCACTCTTTACAGAGGGATCTGATAACCAAGAGCAAGGAAGTGGTAGAGAAAGAGCTTTTATTACAGGTAAACATGCAACATCAATCTGTTTCATCCTATTAAAAACCAGTAAACATTCGGACGGATTCAAAAAAACGTTCTGCCCTGATAGTTTGTGATCAACAATTCATTAAGCATCATTGTTGTTATATTTTTGGTAGTCATTGATGTGAGAGACCTGTCACTATTGTTGTCTCTTGCTAAGCACATAGACGTTTGACATGGGGGCTCACTTAACTACGTATTCAGTAATGGCTCACATAATTACCTGTTATTGCTACAATTCTCAAATATCGCTTTAAAATGTGGAATTTATAAACATTATTTAGTCATGTTAACTTAACATAGCCATGGTATCCTATATTAGTTAGCAAATTTTGTGCCAAATCTAGGTTTTTGGGATAAAATTTGTAATCCAATTGTTTCATGTTTAACACTAGGACCGCCAAATGCCTACGGGAATTGCCATTTAAGTTTGTAATTAAAATTCCATTTTGAAAGCTATGCCCTCCTCCTTCCATTACTTTTTCTAAATAGGCGTGTATTACATTATTCCGTCGTCAGAATTCTGAACTCACAAAAGGAAAACTATTTAGAGATTATTTACCTGTTTTTTTACCCTGTTTTCAGACCTAAATCGCCAACAGCCCACGGCACTTAGCGTTGGTACCCAAATGGTACCTAGGCCCTAATCACCCCTTACTGGAGGCATGACGTCAATGGATGAATGAGCGATACAGCCAGATGAATGATAGTCTTGCTTGAATTTGAATGAACTTACAAATGAAATACAAGATTTCCACGACCATTCAACAATTTAATTATTAAACTATTATTGAAACATACTACATAGGCTACTTCACAATTCAACATATGTATCACACTTTTTCCGTTTTTCAATAGTAGATTCAGCATTCTTGCGTAGGCTAATTCATCAAATGTAAATCTAAAATGTAAATCTAAATAATTATTCATGAAACGAAATACCAGACATTCTTTAGTAATCACCAATTCAAAAAACTTATTACACCATTACTGTTTTTATATTAGGAGAAAAACAGAAACTAAATCGCATCCTATCATCTCTCTTTGAATTTTCTCTGCTTATTTTATTGATTTGAAGATCAATATTCTACAATCTGTTAGGCTAAATAATTATTCACAAAACAAAATGCCAACAATATTCTTTACCACTAGAGCTATGCATTGGCGTTGAAATAAACTCAATAGCCCCACGGAAAATAGAAACCCCCAGGAGAGACCTGCAAAGACATCGCCTATTCATTTTGGACCTCTTCTTTTTCTAATAACTCCTCTTGGTTTTTCGATAACTTATGTCTACTATAGACAAACCTTATATGTCAGTAATCTAGGAGACTATAGCTATGCACTGGCGTTGAAATCGATATCCCCACTAGAAACCCCCGGGAGAGACCCGAAAAGATGCACCATTTGCGGGTCTTTAGAAAGTCCCTTTCTTCTCGGTTTTATAGACAATTCATGTCACCTATACATTGGCTGTGTAATTTGCATTGTTTAACATTTGTAGGGCCTAATAAACAAATGCAAATACTATAGCCTGTGTTCTTAGAAATAATTGTTCTATGTATTCTTTTTTTAGTCATATTTTTCATATGATAAGACCTTAAACACAAACACATCCTTGTATTTTTTCAAATTCATTAACCATGTAAAGCAAACAAATTCTATAATTCATTATTTTTTAGACTGATCTATTATATATAGTTTGATGACAACCCAGTAGATGAACTGATGCTCAGGCTGGATGGTGATGCTGCGAAGGAGAATGTGTATGCAATTAGGGCCAATTCATATGCTAATGAATCGGCTCTGGCTGTTAATGTTCGTTTGAAAGGCTTGGCAGTACTAGTGCTAAAAGACAAAGTTATATTCTTGCCAGTAGGACTGGGTAAAAAAAAAAGTATTGTTATGGACAACGCTGTTAAGTTATAACATTTACGTTCTGTGGCATTTATGGAGCAGCTTCAACATGAGCTGTTTCACACACACACTAAACTCTGCGTCACTGACTGTTCTTAAAATTCTAGTGATTGCATGCTTGCAGACTTTTTTTCACTGTAGCACTATGGCCAGCCTTGTGGTTAAAGAGAAGCTGGACTTGCCCTTACACAAGCTGCTGATTGACCTGGTGATTGGGTGGAACAGTGTGCTGGAGATGCAAAAAAGATTACAGGAGTGTCAGCCCGCAATCTCGGCAGCTCTGCTGTCACTAGTGATGTGCAGTTTGCGAATAATTCTTTCTTTTTGAACAACTTTTACTTACTCAAGGATAACTATTCAGTCCAGCTGGTAAGGAAATGCCCCAGTGGGATGTCCATCCTTTGAAAGGACCCATCCCTGACTGATGACTGATTTATCTTCCCCTTAAATGCTCAGGAGAAGGAGAAGCTGTATGTGGAGCTGAAGCACATTTTGGCCCGGCAGCCTGGACCAGAGGCAGCCGAGCAGCTTCAGAAATACCAACAGACACTCAGGCAGCAGACAAAACAGCTCAAGGTTGTTGTTTTTTGACAGCAAAATATTGATCTATATTTTTCATAGATTCTTATTTTCTATCTGTTTTTATTTCCTTTATTGTACCACAAATAACTATGACAGAGAAAACATTTACAGCAACGACCTATTGACGACTTCCTTGCAGGCTCAGGAATTCGATATACTGTAGCGACCTTTTTGTTACTGATCAGTTGTTCTTACCGCTACACTATATGCCACCCTCATTCCTTGTTTCCACTTACTTACCTAATTACTTATTTTTAAGCAGCTCTTAACAGTGGCAGGAACACACGTCTAGATTATCCTTTTCCCTGGCTATGTTATTTTTCTTTTAAGCATATTTTTTGCTTGAAGTTGCTTTATTTTCTCTCATCTGTATTTTACTTGTATCTTTTCCTTTTAATATGCTCATACAGGCTTTATCAGCAGAGCTGAAAATGTATGAGTCCCAAACACAGGAGTACAAGTATGAGATTGAGAGACAGGCCCACGAGCTGCAGAACATCAAGAAGAAGTACCTTAATCAGAAACGCAAAGAACAGCAGAGCAGGTAAAGGTCACCCTGGTGTAGTACTTTTTAAGGGAGCTCACTCTGGGTTTTCTGATCCAAACTGATAGAATTGTACAAAAGTTGTGAAAATGCAGTGAGTGAGTGTGTGAGTACATGTGTGCAAGTACCTAATTGAACATGGCCGTCAACATGAAGTCAATCAATCAGTGAGAACCAAAAAACAATCTTGGCTCTATTCATATTGCTTGCAACAAAGTTGCATCTGGGATGCTCTGTGTGTCACCCACTAATGTCTATGATGTGTGGATGGATAAACTTGGTCTGGATGTCTGTCTGATAAATCTCCACATAATTCCCTGGAATTCTTCTGTGTCCGCAGGGAGGAGAGGAGCCTAGCCCAATTGGAACAGTCAGTGATCCTGCCCAAGCGCAGTGATGGCCCACGCTTCACCGGTGGAGGCTTCAGCCTTCAGAAGGCTCGCAAAATCACCACATAGAGAGCGATGAGAAGCTTCTGCTTTACATCCTGTCACACTCCCACTATTATCTGATCATCTCATCATAAGACCATTGTCTATACTGTTTTTACAGGCTTTTCTAAAGACAAAATAAATATATACATAATTGAGCTGTTTTTTATTCAATAAAGAGTTACCATAGCCTAGTACAGTAGTTACCAACAGGGGTTACTAGGATCTAGGTCTCTTCCAGCTGGATTTTAGAGAGAGAGATGAAGCGCAAAATACGATTGGGACATACGATTGGGACGTCGATACCTCGTCATAAAAGTGCTTCTCGACATTAGATCATTTTGCCACGCATTAACATCACGCCAAGTTTGAATATTTAGCTAGACACCATTAAGTATTGTGTTAAACTGACTAACGTTTCTTATTAAGTTTACTTCCATCACAAATAGCATCTATGAACTGTATGGCTTTTGCCACTGGCCGTTTTAACAGCTTATTAGCAAATAATAGGCCTACTAGTATCAACTTACTACTTGGAATAGTCATAAGAATTGAGCAATTGCTAGCGAGACTGAAGATTAACATTACACTGACAAAGCCATTTCATGGCACAACAACGTTCATTTTTCTTTCATTCGTGAATAACATTGATACGGGGTTCTGATCTATATCACCCCAAAAAGCATGCCCGGATGCGTATTTCGAAAATCCACCAGAAATAGTCACAATATAACTGTAAACAGTTTTATTTAAGGCTTACTATATAATGTAGCTACTGAAGCTTGAAGCCAGCGAGGTTTTTGTCTATCCTGAACAAATCCTAATGCATACTTTGTTCTGTCGGAGGCGAGAATCGAACACTGGTCGCCCGGTCGCCAGCAGTCCGTGTCTCTAAAAACTACACTATTTAACAATGGGTAATCAGTCAGTCAGGCGCTCAGTAAGAGACATTTGCTCTTCTTGGCCAGCTCTGTTTATGTAGTCTGGCTAAAATATTCAGAGAAAATAAATATTTTTTTATTCTTAAATATATTCCATCTTCGGAACATCTGAAACTTTTTATCAAAAACTGATGCAGAAAAACTAATCATGCTTTTGTTACTTCTAGATTAGATTACTGCAATGCTCTTCTCTCCAGTTACCCTAAAATCGCAAGATGCAGGCTTTCTAATTGTATCTAGAATTTGTAAACAAACAGCCAGAGTCTGGCCTTTCTCTCATAGAGCTCCACACCTGTGGAATGATCTGCCAATTAATGTTAGAAATGCAGACTCAGTGCAAACTTTCAAGTGTCTGCTAAAGACTCATCTCTTCAGCATGGTCTATGATTAAGTGTAGGTTGGCCCAGGGTGTGAAGGTAAACGGAAAGGCTCGATTCTGTCCACCCTTGCTGTCTTGACAGGTGGGCTCTCATCTCCATTGGAATGCCCTCTCTCCAATGCCATTCGGAGGCGGAGACACTGGCTTGCTTTTGTCTCTCCATTCCGCCCCTCGAGCAAATGATGTGAACTCTGCTGACAATACTCAGCCCTCATTCAGGATGGTTGCAGTTGGTTGGTGTCTCTTTGGTTGATGCTTGACATTGTGGGTGAATTGACTTCCTGCCTGTTGGGCCCTGTCTGGGGGTTCCTGTATATAAAGTAACACCCACTGAAGTTAGACATTGGTCAGTTTGGGGACATCCTGGATTGACAGACGGTTTAATGTATGGGTATGACATCATTACGTTGAGGAGTGCACTAATGGAGGAAGAAAAGTAATGTTCAAACTTTATCTCAGAGCCTGTGATTTTATTCGATATCTTTTATCAAGCTATAACACTAGGTTCAAGCGGTTCAAGCATAGACATAGAAAACAAAAGTGTATTTGCTTTGACTACATGCTGAAAAAACTTTCCAGTCTAAACGTTCCAGATTATGCTTATAACAATTTTCAAGACCATTTGCAGAGACTGAAATACCATTTAATTGTATTTTGTTTCAGGATTAAAATTGTTTGAGAACATACAACTGAAATATATTAATTTGAAGACTGAAGTGCCTCTAAAAATAGTTTTAAATGTTTTGGTTACGGTCAAGAATGAGACACTGGTGGTTTGGAAAGCTGCAGAGTGCAGTTATAATACAGATACATGCATACATACAGTTGTGCTCATAAGTTTGCATATCCTCACAGAAATTGTGAAATTTTGGCATTGATTTGGAAAATATGACTTATCATGCAAAAAAATTATCTTTTATTTAAGGATAGTGATCATATGAAGCCATTTATTATCACATAGTTGTTTGGCTCCTTTTTAAATCATTATGATAACAGAAATCACCTAAATGGCCCTGATCAAAAGTTTATATACGCTTGAATGTTTGGCCTTACAGACACACAAGGTGACACACATTTCCCACACCTGTGGCTTTTTAAATTGCAATTAGTGTTTGTGTATAAATTGTCAATGACTTTGTTAGCTCTCACGTGGATGCACTGAGCAGGCTAGATACTGAGCCATGGGGAGCAGAAAAAAGTCAAAGGACCTGTGTAACAAGGTATTGGAACTTTTTAAAGATGGAAAAGGATATAAAAAGATATCTAAAGTCTTGCAAATGCCAGTGAGTACTGTTCAATCAGTTATTAAGAAGTGGAAACTTCAGGGACCTCTTGATACCAAGCCAAGGTCAGGTAGACCAAGAAAGATTTCAGCCAAAACTGCCAGAAGAATGTTTCGGGATACAAAGTTAAATCCACAGGTAACCTTAGGAGAAATAAAGTCTGTTCTGTAAAAAGACGGTGTGGTTGTTTCACGGAGCACAATATGTCGATACTTGAACAAAAATGAGCTGCATGGTTGAGTTGCCAGAAAGAAGCCTTTACTGCGCAAATGCCACAAAAAAGCCTGGTTACAATATGCCCGACAACACCTTGACCTGCCTCACAGCTTCTGGCATACTGTAATTTGAAGTGACAAGACCAAAATAGAGCTTTATGGTCACCACCATAAGCTCTATGTTTGGAGAGGGGTCAACAAGGCCTATAGTGAACAGAATACCATCCCCACTGTGAAGCATGGTGGTGGCTCACTGATGTTTTGGGGTGTGTGAGCTCTAAAGGCATGGGGAATTTTGTGAAATGTGATGGCAAGTTGAATGCAGCATGTTATCAGAAAATACTGGCAGACAATTTGCATTCTTCTGCACGAAAGCTGCGCATGGGACGCTCTTGGACTTTCCAACACAACAATGACCCTAAGCACAAGGCCAAGTTGACCCTCCAGTGGTTACAGCAGAAAAAGGTGAAGGCTCTGTAGTGGCCATCACAGTCTCCTGACCTTAATATCATCGAGTCACTCTGGGGAGATCTCAAACATGCGGTTCATGCAAGCCGACCAAAGACTTTGCATGACCTGGAGTCATTTTGCCAAGATGAATGGGCAGCTATACCACCTGCAAGAATTCAGGGCCTCATAGACAACTATTACAAAAGACTGTACGCTGCCATTGTTGATAAAGGGGCCAATACACAGTATTAAGAACTATGGGTGCGCAGACTTTTGAACAGGGGTCAGTTAATTTTTTTCTTTGTTGCCATGTTTTGTTTTATAATTGTGCCATTCTGTTATGACCTAAAGTTGAATGTGAATCCCATAAGAAATAAGACGTGTTTTGCCTGCTCACTCATGTTTTCATTACAAATGGTACATGTATTATCAATTCTCCAAGGGTATGCAAACTTTTGAGCACAACTTTACACATCCACTCGTGATACTCACTATGCCTGCCATGGTCAGTTTTTGTTTGAGTAGCCCTTGCTTGGTTATATGTGATAGAGGGCCATCATTAGGAGGTGAATGGCTGAGAATGCTGCTTAGTGCAGTTACAGTTATAGTTGATCTTGGCCCGGTTTCCCGATAATGTGGCACTAACAACGGTTTAACGATGCACATAGCCTTAAGATGGACTTTGTTAAGACGGAAATATGCCTGTTTCCCAAACCATCACGTACGCTCTTTATAAAGTGTATCGTAAGTGCTACGTTACGGCCGTTTGGAATGGAATTAAGCCATGTTTGGGGTTTGGAATGGAATTGAATCATGAATACGTTTTTAAATATAGCATATTGCATTTTGATAGAGCTTGATTACTAATCAGAAGCATATTTTATCGCTGGCAATGTATTCAACTACTACTCAAGCATCATTAGGAAAATGTATCACCGGAAATCAATCACGTGAAATTATCAGTTCCTCCGGTAGCTATATAGAATATGCTTTCAATTACATTCACATCCACTCACGCACTTATTATATAATTTCTCTAAATGGTCTAAATCAAAACTGTTTTGATAATTTTATTCATTCTATTGTCTTAATAGTCAACAGAATGCGATTTCTAATAGAATGCGATTTCTGTTTACGATCCCACGCATGTTGAGGGAGGAGCGATTTCACAAAAACAATGAAGTGCCTGTTACGATGGACTAACAAGTGGTCCGGAGCACTCGTTAATTAAAGAGTGATGTTACGTGCCACTTAAGTAGCAATGCTTTCGGGAAACATACGGATAAAATAATGAGGCATTTACGTGCATATTATGATCATCTTAGTGCTTTGGGAAACCGGGCCATGAGTACATGACTCTACATGGTACAAAGTGAAACAGGACACCCTTTTGCACACGTTTATACAGGATTAACATTTCTGCATTTTCCATAGATTCAACATATTATACAAATGTGAACATGCTGTCTAAGGTACATTGTGCAGTGGACCTGTGAACAACTACTTCAGTGTCAGCCAAACTGTTCTGAAGGTCCTTTGCAGAGACCTGCGGGTTCTGCTGTGTAGATCTCACCAGTTTTCATGCAAATCATTGTGTTTTTTCTTCTTCTTTTGACTTGCAATGGTCAATTTAACAACAATGTTCCAGAAAGTTAAAATTGGTAACTGGAAGTTGTTGGAATATATACACCGATCAGCCATAACATTATGACCACCTGCCTAATATTGTGTAGGTCCCCCTTTGGCCACCACAACAGCCATGACCCATCAAGGTATGGACTCCACTAGACCTCTGAAGGTGTTCTGTGGTATCTGGCTCCAAGACGTCAGCAGCAGATCCTTTAAGTCCTGTAAGTTGCGAGGTGGGGACTCCATGGACCGGACTTGTTTGTCCAGCACATCCCACAGATGCTTGATTGGATTGAGATCTGGGGAATTTTGAAGTCAACACCTTGAACTCATTGTTGTGTTCCTCAAACCATACCTGAACCATTTTTGAGTTGTGGCAGGGCACATGTGGCAGGTAAGCGATGTACACCCACCCGGCCATCCACGTGATGTAAAAGAAAAAGTGATTCATCAGACCAGGCCACCTTCTTCCATTGCTCCGTGGTCCAGTTCTGATGCACACGTGTTTTTCGGCAGTGAACAGGGGTCAACATGGGCACTGACTGCTCTGCTGCTACGCAGCCCCATACGCAACAAACTGCGATGCACTGAGTGTTCTGACACCTTTCTATCATTACCAGCATTACCTTATTCAGCAATTTGAGCTACAGTAGCTTGTCTGTTGGATTGGACCACACAGGCCAGCCTTCGCTCCCCACGTGCATCAATGAGCCTTGGCCACCCATAACCCTGT
Source organism: Esox masquinongy (assembly GCA_016801175.1). Lineage (NCBI taxonomy): Eukaryota > Metazoa > Chordata > Actinopteri > Esociformes > Esocidae > Esox > Esox masquinongy. The sequence continues at coordinate 20,781 of JACXGI010001662.1, forward strand.
CGCCGGTTCACGGCTTTTCCTTCCTTGGACCACTTTTGATAGATACTGACCACTGCAGACCGGGAACACCCCACAAGGGCTGCAGTTTTGGAGATGCTTTGGCCCTTGTCAAAGTCGCTCAGATCCTTATGCTTGCCCATTTTTCTTGCTTCTAACACATCAACTTTGAGGACAGAATGTTCACTTGCTGCCTAATATATCCCACCCACTGACATGTGCCATGATAACAAGATTATCAATGTTATTCACTTCAGCTTTCAGTGGTCATAATGTTATGGCTGATCAGTGTATATCGTATAGTGGTTACCTTAGTACCTTAGTACTTGGTCAAAAATCAAGGGAGAAAGAGAAGCTTTATTAAAAGCACTGCATCAGAGTTGTCTGATGTTACATGTTCAATCGATCTCACTGTAAAGATGGTTGCTAGTGGTTATATACATTGAAGGGCGTGTCTACCTAGCACAGATCACATTTCCACAAGAACCCAATGCCAAATGGTCAATGTAAACATTCCACTTTCCTGAGGTTGGCAGAGCGTGTCCTACTGATAGAGAATGTAAACACAGATGTTTCTGTTGTTCTCATTATCTAGGCACATTTAACTTTCAATGAAAAATATATTCATTTGATTCTATTTATACTCATATGATTCTACTTTCTAAGTGTTGAATTTTCTATAGCTTGTTGCAAGTTGCATTTTGTACCATGTAGAGGTCAGGTCAGCACCTGTTTACAGAATTTTTTTTTTTTTTGGGGGTATAGAGGTTTTTTTTATTTTACTCATACTTCATGAATGTATTGGTATAATAAACACAAAGGTAAGCAATCCATATGGCAAACAGTATATTCATTATCAAATAATGTATAAGACTTATATTGGAATAATCAAGTTACAATGAACTTATAAGCAAGGTACAGTCAAATGCATTAAACTAAAGGGCCCTATTGACTATTATTTTTAGAGAAACTTCTAGAACCGGCGCCACCAATATTTAGCAGAAATGTTTGTAGGGTGAGTCCCAGAAGGTTGTGAAACAATGGTGGCGGATCAGGGGAAGATCCGCCCAGTGATTAGCATAAAGGGATGGCCAAGTGATGTTATACAATATACCACTGTATAAATGTGTGTGTCCAAGGCTGAGAAGACAGTTGTTTCTGCAGATCAACTCTGCTTTTATGATCTTCAGTGAAGTCTAATTTCAATCCACGAACTCCCGAGTTATTGCATCTTTTTGGCGGGAAAAGAGAACTATTTTCCACAACAGAGGTCCCTGGAACAAGTACATTTTATAATTTGTGTCTTTTTTTGTGTTTTTTTGTCAAAAGCAAAACTTTTTGCTTTTCAATCAAAAAGAATTGTTCTGAAAGCGAAAACGAGGCTTCAAAGTAAAAATATTTTTTTTGCAATCAAATATTTTGTAATGGAGCACAAAACGTTATGCATTTTAATCCAAAACAATATTTGTTTAACAAAAAGTGTGTTAGGGTTACCCTAAACCAAGCTCCAATTTAATTTTGCTTTCAACCACAATCCAGTGTCAGTTTGGCTACAACCAATACTGTTCAGCCTTTCATTCCGACACAAAGGAAGTCATAGCGGACACCTACGAAGAAGGACTGTGTGATGATGGCATCTAAGGTAAGCAGCACTGGGCGTTATGCCATCCAACTTTTACATAGCAAGTTGTTAGCTCCTATGTGTTGGTTCATAACATTCTATTACATACGTACATAAATACCGTAGAATGATCATGCAATTTTTATTCTCAAGCTAACCCAAAGCAATATGGTGAGAACACCTGTCATAAGCAGGCCATGACCTATTTGTCTCATAGTCGATATATAATCATATTTCAAGTGTAACGGTTAGTTGTTTTTGCATGAAAATATTAGTTTCCATTACCTAATGTTACATACTGTATTCCTACTTTAAAACACACTTTGGCACTCAGTGGTGTCATATATGCATTGTTTTTAATCATATAGCATTAACTAATTGAGACATTCTACCTTCTGCTTCTACCTCCCGCAGGAGTAATTCAGCTCAGCTATTATCACAACAGTGTATATACACCCGCAGGTGGATAAAACGTGTGCACTGGAAGTCCTATATGGAGTAATAAATGGACTAGAGGACACCCACCCTGAGGCAGCTGCTATTGTTCTTGGCGATTTTAATAGAGCAAGTATGAGGTAAGTTTCACCAAAATACCACAAGCACATCAACTTTCCTACCCGGGCGATCAGACTTGACCATTGTTATTCACAAATACAGAATGGTTACAAACCCCTTCCCCGCCTTGCGTTCAGGAAGGCAGACCACACCTCAATTTTGCTCCTCCCATCCTATAGACAACACCCAAAACAGGAAAAACCGGTTTCTCAGACAGTTCAACGCTGGAATGAGGGATCCATTACTGCCCTACAGGACTGCTTTGAAACAACAGATTGGCAGGTATTCTGTGATGCAGCAAAAGTGAACATTGATGAATACACAGACTCTGTCTCAGCATATATCTCCAAATGCAACGATGATGTCATCCCGAGGGTCAATGTCAGGACTTTCCCCAACCAAAATCCCTGGGTAAATGGTAATGTCTGTGCTATGCTCAGAGCATGGTCTTCCGCCTATAGCTCTGGGGACCTGGAGGCTTTGAGGAGATCCAGATATGACCTACAGAAGGGTATCAGGGGTGGAACAAGAGAATACAGGGATAAGTTGGAGTCTAACTACCACAGCTCTGCCCCCAGATGCATGTGGGGAGGACTGCGACACATCACAGATTACAAAGGGAGAAATAGCAATGATGCTTGTCCAGCCGCCTCACTCCCTGACAAGCTCAACACCCTCTATGCATGGTTTGAGGCAACAAACACAATTGCTTCAGTGAGGCTTGCTAAGGACCAGGATGACTACACACCGTCCCTAACCATGGCTGACATGAGGAGAGTTTTTAAAAAAGTGAACCCTTGGAAGTCACTAAGGCCAGATGGGATTCCAGGCCATGTCCTCAGGGGATGCGCTGACCAACAGGTTTTCAACGCCATATTCAATCTCTCCCTGTCTCTGTCTGTAGTCCCCTCCTGCTTCAAACAGACCACCATCGTCCCTGTACCAAAGAAAACTTCCATCACCTGCCTGAACGACTACCGCCCTGTTGCACAGACCTCCACCATTATGAAGTGCTTAGAGCAGCTGGTCAGAACTCGCATATGCTCCACCCTTCCTGAAACCTTGGACCCCTTTCAATTCACATGCTGCCCTAATAGATCTACGGACGATGCCATCACCCAGACGACACACACCACCCTCTCCCACCTGGAAAAAGGCAACACATACATGAGGATGCTGTTTGTGGACTTGGTCTCATGATCTTGAGACCAAGATGGTGGCGCGTTTACATCCCGAGGCTCAGCGTCTATCCAGTTTTTGCAAATTAGCAGTAATTTACTTAATAGTTCTTAGCTTATTCACTCAGTGCAGCCTAGCACACACTCGATACAGCCAACAAGAACTCCTGGACATTGGAGCGCAATGCACAGAAAGTTTCTGGCAACTTCCAACTTCCACCGGAGATTACGAAGAAACCCCAGGAGATGCTATTCACATCGCCGACTGGAAGTGCCCGGAGGCGGCGTCAGAATCGCAAATAAAGAAGCGGGAAGCGTGGAGGCATCCAGGCTAGGCTAATGCTAGCTCCCCATCGGCCTTCACTACTCATATTTGGACACCATTAACGGAACTACTCACCCCTCCCCGAACACCCGAAGCTAAGTACCATTATTATGTCTCATCACTGTAATTGTTGTAGCTACAACACGGAGGAGAACTATCGTCTTCAGGTAAAGATAGCAGAGTTAGAGGCTCGGCTTCAGACGCAAATGTCAGGCAAGGATTATGTTAGTGTAGAACTGGAAAAAACTGTGTCTGTGCTACCAGGAAGAAACAACAGTGTTGTTAGCCCCCAATAATTTTCTCTTGGTCACTGGGAAGAAATGCCGTCGACCAGTTAAACCTGGGTCGCTGCTAGAGCCGACTGAGATTTTCAACAGGTTTTCCCCACTGGAGTCGGAGTCAAGGCCCGAGCCGTCTTCGGAGGGGAATGATCGGCAGGCATTTTCTATCGGTAGCCCGGAAAAACTGAAAACTTTAGTCATCGGCGATTCCATTACCCGCAGTATTAGACTAAAGAATCAGCCGGTGATCATACACTGTTTACCGGGGGGCAGAGCCACCGACGTAGCCGCAAATCTGGGGTTGGTGCTAGCGAAGTCTAAAACTGGCAAGTACAGAGTACAGAGATATTGTTATTCACGTTGGCATCAACGACATTAGGATGAAACAGTCAGAGGTTATGAAGCAGAACATAGCATCAGCGTTCAAACTACCTAGAAAGATGTGTCAGCATCGAGTAATTGTCTCTGGCCCCCTCCCAGCTAGGGGTAGTGACGAGCACTACAGCAGACTTGCGCAACTCAATCGCTGGCTGAAAACGAAGTTCTGCCCGTCGCAGGAGGTAGAGTTTGTAGATAACTGGCTCTCTTTCTGGGACTCTCCCAGAAATAGGGCCAGGCCTGATCTGCCGAGGAGCGACGGACTCCATCCTAGCTGGAGTGGTGCTCTTCTTTTATCTAGGAACATTGACAGGAGTCTCACTCCTATAGCCTCACCATGAGATAGGGTGCAGGTCAGGCCGCAGGCTGTTAGCCAGCCTGCTAGTATAGTGGAGTCTGTCGATAGCATAGCCAGAGTAGTTCGTTCAGTTTTACTTATTGCCACTGTGATTCGTTCCAGGCTGAGAAAAGTTAAACAAGGTAGTGCTAACAATAGCAACCTTATTAAGATAAAGCCTTCCTCCACCTT
>JACXGI010001662.1:25744-87588 GCA_016801175.1 Esox masquinongy
TAGATCCCTTGCTCCAAAGGCAGTTGCAGTAAATGAATTAATCTCTGATCATAAACTAGATGTTATTGGCTTGTGTGAAACATGGCTAAAGCCTGATGAATTTACTGCCCTAAATGAGGCCTCTCCTCCTGGCTATACTAGTGATCATATCCCCCGTGCATCCCGAAAAGGAGGGGGTGTTGCTAATATTTATGACAGTAAATATAAATGTACTCTCAAACACATCACTGGTTTTCATTCTTTTGAAGTTTTACTCATTTTAACCAGGTTAACCAGGCTGATAAATCGTTTTACATAGCTACTATTTACAGGCCCCCCGGGCCATACACAATGTTCCTCAATGAGTTTCCAGAATTCTTGTCTAACCTTGTAGTCATGCCAGATAGTATTCTAATTTTTGGCGATTTCAATATTCATATGGAAAAGTCCAATGACCCTCTTCAAAAAGAGGGTCGATCATCTTATTTCTCCAACCTGATTGAGGTGAACTAAAACAATCCAAAATTTCTCTTCGATACAGTTTCAAAGTTAACAAAAAAGCAACGCTCAACAAGTAAAGTGGGTCTTCACTCTAGCTGTAATGAATACATGAACTACTTTGATGAAAAGATCATCAGCATTAGAAAACAAATAACTGACTCCTCCTTAAATAGTTATAGTCCCCAAAATCTCAGTTGTCCTGAGAATGTCCTGAACATCCCTGACCAGGTGTCAATGGGGACACTTGAATTTTTTGATCCCGTATCGCTCGACACATTCACTAAATTTGTAGTGAGTTCTAAACCCACAAATTGTCAGCTAGACCCGATTCCAACAAAATTAGTTAAGGAGCTATTTCCTGTACTAGGTCAGCCAATGTTGAACATAATAAATTGCTCCCTTTCCTCCGGATGCGTACCAAACTCACTAAAAATAACGGAAAATTAAGCTGCTTCTAAAAAAATCGAATCTGTATCCAGACATATTAAACAATTATAGGCCAATATCGAACCTCCCGTTCCTATCAAAAATCTTAGAAAAATGTGTTTTCCAACAACTAAATGTCTTCCTGAAGACAAATAACATTTATGAAATGCTCCTGTCCGGTTTCAGACCCCATCATAGTACTGAGACTGCACTCGTGAAGGTAACAAATGACCTTCTAATGGCCTCAGACAAAGGTTCCGCATCCGTCCTGTTGCTTCTTGATCTTAGTGCTGCTTTTGACACTATTGATCACTCCCTTCTCTTAGAGAGACAGGAAACCCATATTGGGCTACATGGACATGTTCTAGCCTGGTTTAAATCTTATTTATCTGAAAGATATCAGTTCGTATGTGTGGATGGCATATCCTCTGACAAATCAAAGGTATGTTTTGGTGTTCCTCAAGGCTTGGTTCTGGGCCCATTATTGTTCTCACTATATATGCTGCCTCTGGGTGATGTAATCCGGAGTCACAATGTCAATTTTCACTGTTATGCTGATGACACAGTTATATATTTCAATAAAGCATGGAGAAGCCCCAAAATTAGCTACTTTGTAAGCATGCGTTTCAGATATTAGGAAGTGGATGACAGAGAACTTCTTGCTTTTAAACTCAAGAAAAACAGAAATGCTCGTTTTAGGACCCAAGAAACAAAGAGCTTTGTTGGCAGATCTCACTGTGAACCTCGACGGCTGCATGGTCGTATCCCAAAAAACTGCATGGTCGTATCCCTCGGCGTTACCCTTGACCCTGACCTTTCCTTCGATGAACATATAAAACATGTCTCAAGAGTTGCTTATTTTCATCTTTGAAAAACATTGCAAAAATCAGAAACTTTCTATCAAAAACTGATGCAGAAAAACTAATCCATGCTTTTGTTACTTCTAGATTAGATTACTGCAATGCTCTTCTTTCCGGTTACCCTAACAAATCAATAAATAAACTTCAATTAGTGCTGCACACGGCTGCTAGAATCCTAACTAGAACAAAAAAATGTGAACACAATACTCCAGTACTAGCGTCTTTACACTGGCTGCCTGTTAGGGTTAGGGCTGATTTTAAGGTTTTATTGTTAACCTATAAATCAATACGTGGACTTGCTCCTACTTACCTCGCTGAAATGATCTAGCCATACATACCTACATGTAACCTTAGATCGCAAGATGCAGGCCTTTTAATTGTACCTAGAATTTCTAAACAAACAGCCGGAAGCAGGGCCTTCTCTCATAGAGCTCCACTACTGTGGAATGATTTGCCAATTAAGGTTAGAAATGCAAACTCAGTGCAAACTTTGTGCAAAGTGTCTACGCAAACTCAGTGCAAAGTGTCTACTAAAGACTCATCTCTATAGCATGGTCTATGATTAAGTGTAGTCTGGCCCAGGGGCATGAAGGTGACCAGAAAGTCTTGATACTGTCCACCCTTGCTGTCTTGCCAGGTGGGCTCTCATCGCCACTGGGATGCCCTCCCTCCAATGCCATTCGGGGGCAGAGTCACTGGCTTGTTGTTGTCTCTCTGTTGCGTACTTGTGCAATTGGGCTGTACTCTGCTGGCAATACTCGGCCCTCTTTCAGGGTGGTTGCGGTAGGTGGGTGTCCCAAGGTTGATGCTTGGCAATGTGGGTGGATTGATTTCCTGCCTGTTGGGCCCTGTCCGGGGCCTCCCCCGGATAGGGCCACAGTGTCACTGGACCCCCCTGTCTCAGCCCCAAGGTCTTACGCTGCTATACTATTGTGCTGGGGAAGTAGGGTCAGTTCTCCTTCTCTACTATAAATTCCTGTAGATCTAAGGCATGCATTTTCTAAATTTTCCCTGTCTCCTGCTGTTTTAACCTAGGAGGACATGAGGTCTTGGCCCACACCTGAGGAGTACCAGGCTTGAAAGACCCGTTGCTGTCCCTGTCCAAAGTCCTCCTGGTTGTGTTGCAGATCAAGACGATACCTGACGATATCAGCTGCCACTGTGGTGACACCTCCCCCCTCCCCCGTGTTGTCCCTGTCCATCTGGTCATGCTTCCGACCTGGACTAAGTTTAAATAGACTCTGGACTCAGCCCACATGCATTTATTAATTATTACAATTTGTACTCTTAATATGTTCACCAGAAGAGGACTGGCCACCCCTCTGAGCCTGGGTCCTCCCTAGGTTTCTTCCTAAATTTCGGCCTGTTAGGGAGTTTTTCCTAGCCACTGTAATTCAACACTACTGTTGTTTGCTCCTTGGGGTTTAAGGCCGGGTGTTTTGTAAAAGCACTTTGTGACAACTGCTGATGTAAAAAGGGCTTTATAAATAAATTTGATTGATTGATTGATTGAAAAGCCATTCCCCTCCCCCACATGGGACAATCTGACCATCTTTCACTGTTCCTACTTCCAAAGTATATACCCCAAATTAAACGTGTGAAACCATCAGTGAGCAGAGTCAAAGTGTGGCCAGAAGGCTCAGACTCACTTCTACAGCACCGGTTTTAACACAGATTGGAGTTTATTTGCCACTCAATCCAGCCTTAAATCCCATACGGACAATGAAACATATGCTTCCTCTGTTCTGGATTACATCAGCATCTGCACCAACAATGTCAACACCCATAAACAAATAAAGACCTTCTCCAACCAGAAGCTGTGGATGAACAGACAGGTCTGACAACTGCTAAAGGCACGCAACGCTGCTTTCAGATCTGGCGATGTGGAGGCCACAGCTCATCCAGGGCCAACCAGAAAAGGGGCAACAAGATAGCTAAGGGGCATCCAAGCCAATACAGACTATGGGCCAAAGAACCCTAACCCCACAGCCAGCGGCGTCTCCTTCAACGACGAGTTAAACAGGTTCTACGCACACTTCGACAGGGACAACAAAGAGACAGTCAATAAAGCTGAACTCCCCCCAGACGACCGCCCCCTCAGACTATCCTCCGCAGATGTGTCATCTGCACTGAGCAGGGTGAATGTACGCAAGGCCGCTGGTCCTGATGGCATCCCCGGGCGTGTGCTCAGAGCATGTGCTGGGCAGCTGGCCGAGGTCATTACTGACATTTTCAACGTGTCACTGGCCCAGATGGTTGTCCCAACATGCTTCAAGACCGCAACCATTGTGCCAGTGCTGAAGCAGTCGTCTGCGTCCACCCTGAATGACTCCCGACCAGTGGCACTCACCCCCACAATCATGAAGTGCTTTGAAAGACTAGTCCTGGCCCACCTTAACTTCTCCCCCCAACGCTGGTCCCTTCCCGTTTGCCTACCGGTCGAACAGGTCTACAGAGGATGCCATCGCCACAGCTTTACACTCTGCCCTTACCCACCTAGAGAAAACCAACACCTATGTGAGAATGCTATTCATAGACTTTAGCTCAGCATTCAACACGGTCATCCCCTCTAGGTTGGTCAAAAAACTCCATGACCTGGGTATCAGCCCCTCTCTCCGCAACTTGACTTTCCTAACCAACAGACCCCAGTCTGTCAGATTAGAAAACTTCACCTCCTCCACCCTGATCCTGAACACTGGTGTTCCACAAGGCTGTGTGCTGAGCCCTCTCCTATACTCCCTCTTCACCCACGACTGTGTTCGTGTACACAGCTCCAACACCATTGTTAAGATTGCAGACGACACCACGGTGGTAGGCCTGATCAGTGACAATGGTGAGTCAGCCTACAGGGAGGAGGTAATGCGCCTGGCGGCATGGTACACTGACAACAACCTGGCCCTCAGCGGAAAGAAAACCAAGGAGCTCATTGTGGGTTACAGGAGGTCTAAAGGCTGCAGTCACGCCCTAGTTCTCATCGATGGCACTGAGGTGGAGCGTGTGTCCAGCTTCAAATTCCTGGGTGTCCACATCTCCGAGGACTTGTCCTGGACGCTCAACACCTCAGTCCTGGTCAAAAAGGCATAGGAGTGCCTGTACGTTTTGAGGAGGCTGAAGAAAGCCTGCCTGTCATCCAAGATCCTTGTGAACTTTTACCGATGCACAATCGAGAGCATTCTGACTAACTACACCACAGTGTGGTTTAGCAGTTGCTTCTTAGCCAATCGGAAGGCCCTGCAACAGATGATGAAAACAGCCCAGCACATTACTGGTGCCAAAGTGGTGTCTGCGCAGGACGCGCGGGATCATCAGGGACCCATTACATCCATGCCACCATCTGTTTGCCCACCTACCATCAGTCAGGCGGTACAGGTCTCTTCGTTCCTGCACCAGCAGGCTCAGGAACAGTTTCTTTCCATCTACTGTAACCCTGCTTAACTCTGTAACCCAGAGAACTATGTGAACTCTGTGACTAGGGATGGGACGATAGACGATTTTAGTACTAATCGCGATGGAAAATACTCACGATTATGAAATCGTGGAGAAATTCCATAATCGTGATAATCATAAATCGGGATAATCCTCACGAGTGACTTGAAAAAGTTCTGCCAGTCGCTGAAGTTTCCCTGACGGCTTGTTTTATTTTACAAGTGGAGCACACATCTCACGTTGTACTACGCCACTAAACATCCTCTGCAATGTATGGTCAATGGAGCCGAATGGCTCTGCTAGCTTAAATTTAAGAATATTGTCAATTACAATTAAAATTAAATTCTTACATGTCGTTATGAGTTGGGATTGTATTGTAATGATATAAAGAAAAAAACGGTTTTTCAATTCCTTTACAGCAGTACGAGTCAGAAGAATATAGTATACAGCACCCAAAATCTGAGTAATTTATTGCTTTGCGCTTTGGAAGCTGCATCTGTGTGAAAGGATTATGAAAATTATTTTTTGATGGTTGTTAATTTATGTCTGGGTTGGTAACAGTTCATTTTTCCTGGGTTCATGTCCGTTTAGGGAGGGAGGGGTAGAGCAGGTGATTCTGGGGTTCATGTCCGGTTAGGGAGGGAGGGATAGAGCAGGTGATTCCGGAGCTTCCTTCTCTGGGAGGAGAGGGTGTTGGGTTTCTTGAGATGTAGCGATGCAAGGGGGGTAGAGCAGGTGATTCTGGGGCTTCCTTCTCTGAGAGTCCCAAATAAATAAGAGGTAGGCTTCTCCTGGTTTGCAGTTGAATTAGTTTTGTTTTTTAGTTCAAGATGGCGTCTGTGCTTAGTGATACACCCGTGATAACCCAGACTTACAAAATAGGCCGCAGAACGGAGGATCGAAAAAAAAGACGTTCCAGAAATATACGATGCCCCAAAGAAGCGTTTTCTTAATGTGTATAGAACTCAAATACCTCAGTTTAAGCAGCTGACGGATCAGCATGACATGGCGGATGGAAAAATGGTCGGCTTTATGTTTGATTACCCGGCTTCTAAAGTGAAGTTGTACATTTTAGCCATGGGAGCTGAATTACAAATGCAACCTGTGGTGTGGACCTCAATGGTGGTCTGTATGTTAGTGTATGTTACAAATAAATTGGTTCTGTTTTTCCGGGGGATGTAACATTATCCATGGATATCTTTAAACAGATGCTACCTCAACAGTGGTCCCATACATTGTATGTTGCATACATTGTATGTAGCAAACGAGGACTTTTAATGTAGGAACGGATGGCAAGTAAAGACAAGAAAACGGCAGGCAGGCAGGCAAATACACGGACTGATGGCGGACACGGACATAAACTAGGCATACAACACAATGACTGACAAAGGGCTAACAGAAGAGGTCAAACTATATAGGGAGCCAACGAGAACTAGATGACAAACAGGTGAAAACAATCGAAACAAAAGGGACAGGGCACGTTCAGAAACAAAAAACAAAAACCAAACAAAAAAGGCTACGTACAAAAACAGAGGCACAAAATGAAAAGGAACCAAACAGAACCTAACACTACCTCAACAGTGGTCCCATACATTGTATGTTGCAAATACATAAATGTATTATTATTATTATAAATCTCAAGGGTACTGTCTTCCTCCCAGGCTGTGAGAGTATCCTGTGGCAGGTGTAGTGATCAGGTTTGATCAACGGTAGTTCCTGAGCTTGCAAATAAATAAAACTCAGGGGACCCTGTCTTCCTAGGATGTCCATGACAGCTGTTGGTTAGGGGTGGGTCTGGATATAGTTTATTAATAATGAGTTTGTAGCTCCTCCCAGAAGGAAAAGCAATAAAATAGGTTGATAAAACCGCCCCCCCAAAAAAGTTACAGAGTTTCATTATTCTCTCTTTACCATTCAATAATTCGTTGAACAACTTAAGAAAACGTCTCTCAAGAAAAAACTCTCACCAATTCAAAAAGGATTTTGCTAAAGAGCCCTCTCAACAAGTTAAAAGGTAAGATATGCTGCTAATGTTTTAATCTAACATTATATTTAACTAAGATGATGGTGAAAGACCCTTAGGCGAGTTTCTAAACACTTAGGATTGTCGACATATTGTTTGATCAGTTTCTATCGGGAGTCATCGACTAAACGGAATCAAAGCCTGAAGAAGAGGCCGAATCTCTGGGCGGTTCCTTTCCATCAAGATATGTTGTAGATGAGATTTAATTCATTTAATGATTTAATTTCAATATACTTAATTGTTTTAAAAACTGTAATGTTGTTTTTATAGCTGACACTCCGCCACTGGTATCAAGATCGTTGTATAGAACCTGGAAGCTGCCCTCACATCAAGTTGTTTCCAGACGTATAGAGGAATTTAATATCAAAAGACCTCAAGATGGAAATGATGAGCTACTCCCCTTCTGTACAAACCCCAATTTTCAGGACAATTCCCAGGAACTCTACACACCTACTATTCCTCCATCTTCGAAGATATTAAATAATCAGATAGAGCGCAAGTGCATAATCAGATTTCAGCGCAAGTTCATCAAAGTTTTTCTCCAAACTCACTGCAGGAAGTTGTTTCTTACATTAAGAATATTATTCTTTCTATAAAAAATAATAATAATTTTAAAAGACGTACACTTCATTTATCGTTTTAAAAATTGTAATTACAGAGGCACACAGAGATGTACCCGAGGTCGTTCTACATGCGGAGCAAGAAAATGTAGCAGTTGCTTACTGTAAGAATATTATTAATCGTTCTGTAAAAAGCATTTTGTAAACGTATGTCCCATTTTTACATTTTCGCTTTAAATGTGTAATTACAGATTCTGACGAGGCGTACACAGATTTACCCGAAGTTGTTCTGCAAGCGTCACAAAAAAACATGAAACCTGTTTCTCTGCAAAATTGCCGACAACCCTGGATCGGTTTCTACCAAGTGCTTAAGCTGTAAGAAATGGTAAGTATTATCATAAACATTATATTGTAAAACGTATTCAACATTTTTCAAATTAGGTCTATTTTCTTTCAGACAACGTAGATGTATCCGTCTCCGAAGATCCACAAGATGGCAGTGTTGATCAACTGGCCCCGCATCCTCCAGAGCAAGATGGCTTGAGGCAAGATGGCCTGATGAACGCAAGTAGTAACGATGGTGCTGCTCCGGCTAACCGTGTTGTTGTTTCTAAAACCCCACATCGCAAATCATTGTTTGAGAGTTCTAATAGTGAAGACAAATCAGAACCCCATGTCTTCTTCAGAAAAGAACTTGCAAAGGTTTTAAAAGCTAGGGAATATCAATTACACACAGGTATACTCGATCTATTAAGCTGTCAATGTCGTCAAGATAAAGCTTTCTGGAAAAACAAGCTTCCACGACTCATAGGCAAACATCTGAAAAATGGATCCACCAGCAGATCCAACACCCGATTATAAGGCCTTGACAGATCAAATTAGATCATTAAATCCAGCTTCTAACATACCACCATCACATAATTTAGATCCAGAACCGTCTGACATAGATTATTCAGCGCTGTTTGAACAAATGAATGAGTTAATCCCAGAGTCACCTGCTTTGTGTACAAAGGCATTACACATAAACTATGATGAATTAATCACAGCTTCGAGTCCAGAGGCATTACACATAAACCCTGACTATGATGCGCTGATTAGTCAAATAAAAGAGTTAAATCCTGAACCAGCTTCTCACATGACACCTCCAAATCCAACTCCTTTGGAACCACAGGCCTCCCATTCAAGTGTTCAAATTACGGAGTTAAATCCTGAACCAGCTTCTCACATGACACCGACAAATCCAACTCCTTTAGAACCACAAGCCTCCAATGCAGGTGCGAATCAACAGAGTAGAGGTGTTGATAGAAAAGTGAATATTGTTTATTGTAATAAATTCAGCAATATTGAAATCCGACAGCGTTTTAATTTTGCTCACATGAATGAAATGTATGATTATTCAGCGTTCTATGTCAATGTGTTAGCCACTTTAACAGAACTGTTACAAAGAGCTACAGCCTACGCAGAGCCTAGAGATGTACTGCAATTAGAAATTAGGGGGGATTCTATACGAAACAATGTATCGTATATTATGGAGAATGGTGATGCAAACTTGAATCAGTTTCTGGATATGATTGAAAGGCTTATACAGTCCAATTTATCAATCTTAGCCGATAATACCCTAGAACTGATTGTGCAAATATTGACAACTCATCAGGGTGCGGGCGGACAGAGGAGGAAGCTCCTCCTGAAACTCTTTTAAAATCCGAAATAATTAACAACAAAAAGGAACATGTTATTATTCCTCAGAATGCGGACAACAAATTATGTTTTGCCATTTGTCTGGCGCATTTATTGAATCCCGGTATTAGTGATATGGAAGGTCTAAAGATAGCTACTTAATTTCAGAGGGCAGTGGGCTTATCCATTTATGAAACTGTAACGTTTTCTGATATAGTCAAATTTGAAAGCTTACTCGACATCAAAGTGGTGGTTCTCTATCATAGTAGTTCATAGTAGTTCTCTATCATGATTTGTTCATCTTGAAATTCCAAAACACATCACAACCTCATCCACAAATGCTGTATTTGTTTGTACAAGACAATCATTATTATGGTATTTCCAACATTAAAGCATTCTTGGGTGCCCCCTACAGCTGTCGGTAATGTCATACCGGCTTTACACGATTAGGGGGGCACTCCTGTTGGTATAACTGTGCAGTATGCATTGATGCGGACTGTCCATATCAGCTCATGCAGCTCACAAAGTGTTATGACTGTAACTGTACATCGTTCAGCTTACTGCTATGAAAAACACAATCTGGCCTTATGGCGTCCAGTGGCATGTAATTTTGCCTGTTGGTGTGACATCAATAAGAGATGTACCTCATGTCATGTCAATTATAATCAAAAAATTAATGACCCCCAATCACACAAATGTAGCAGAAAGCGTTGTCCAATATGTAAAGGGCTTTTGGATGACGTTGGTGTATTTGAAAAGGTCCACAAATGTTATATTCAATCTTTAAATGAAGAAATGGATGAAAAAATTGTCTTTTATGACTTTGAAACCCGACTGAATGACTCGACAGGACTACACCTGTATTTGTGTCTAGCATGACCTTCAAGGGTAAAAAGTGGACGGCTAAGGGAACTGACTGTGCCTTGCGGTTTTTAAAGCACTTTCGGAAAAACTAATATAGAAAGTACACTTTCATTGCCCATAATTCAAGAGGGTATGACTCCTACCTTCTTTTAAACCCCTTGGTAGTGCAAGGTGTAACTCCCACTCTTGTAACACAAGGAAGCAAGGTGTTGTTTTACCAATCACGCATTTGATCAATGATATATTGACAGTCTTAGCTTCCTTCCCATGAAACTCTCTCAAATGCCTGATGTTCTCAGCTTTGAAACAGCTGTTAAAGGTTGGTTTCCGCAATTTTTCAGCTCTGAGGAGAATCTCGATTACATTGGTCCTTACCCCAGTCCTGAAATGTATGGAGCTGATCAAAAGTCAGTCAGAGAGAGAAGTTTATGACATGGTATGAGACAGTCCGTCATGAGACTTTGATTTTCATACAGAGATGGAAATGTATTGTGACAATGATGTGGCTATCTTGCGTGAAGGTTGTCTCAAGTTCAGAGAGGAAGTAATCAATGACGCAGGCGTTGATCCCTTGAGTTGTATAACTATTGCATCGGCTTGTCTGAAAACCTATCGTACTCATTTTATGACCGAGGAATCTATTGCCATTCTCTCACCTGATAACTATAGGAGACAATACAAAACATATTCTAGTTGCTCTATACAATTTTTGGAATACCTGGCTGAGACAAAAACCATCTTTATTCAGCATGCCTTGAAGGGGGGTGGGAAAAAGGTTGGACCTTATCATGTAGATTGCTATGCAGTCATCGATGGTGTCGAGACAGCTTTTGAGTACAATGGATGTTTCTTTCACAGATGTACATCCTGCTTTTTGCCACAGGAAATGTGTGCTTTAACCCAAAGGAGCTTTGGAAACATGTATCTAGAGTTCCAAGACAAACAGAAATCCTTACAGGCTGATTATGGTCTGAAGGTGGAGGTTTTGTGGGAGCACGAGTGGGCTCAGTTGAAGAAGTCAGACCCTCAGGTTCAAGCTTTTATGGAGAGTTTTGACATGCCAGAACCCCTGGATCCCCAAGAAGCATTTTTAGTGGACACAACAATGCTTTGACTTTAAGGCATTTAGCCCAAGAGGATGAAACAATAGAGTACAGTGGTTTTACATCCCTTTATCCTCATGTCATAAGCATATACCACTTTCCTCTGGGTCATCCTGAAATCATTCATAGTGACTTTGACTTGCCCCAAAACTATTTAGGTCTGATTAAGTCAACAGTTTACCCTCCTCGGGGTTTGTTTCTTCCAGTGTTACTAACCCATGGGCCTAATGGGAAGCTTTTCTTTTCTCTTTGTCGTACATGCAGCAACAACAATAATCAGCAACATCCCTGTGATCATTCTGATAAAGAGAGAGCTCTGACATGTGTATGGGTTACAGAGGAGGTCAATAAGGCTCTAAAGAAAGATTACATTGTGGCTAAAATCTATGAAGTGTGCAACTTTGCCAGAAAATCAGATACTCTTTTTAAAGAGTATATCAAGACTTTCTTGAGAGGCAAGCAAGTGGCTTCGGGTTATCCTCCATCAGCCACTGATTAAGAGAGCAAAGAGAAGTACATTCAGGATTATTATGACAAAGAGGGCATACGTTTGGATCCTGAAAAAATCAGAGTCAATAAGGCTAAGAGAAGTGTTTCAAAATATTTTTTGAACAATTTGTGTGGAAATTATGCTCAGAGAAGCAACATGCTGACTACATCTATTGTTAGAGAAGTCCAACAATTTACAGATTTAATTTTTTCAAACCGTTTTGAAATTTTTCATTTTTGAATCAGGAGGTTGCTCTGGTACAGTGGAAGCATAAAAAGAATTACCTTAGATGTTCCGGAAATGTCAATGTAATCACTGCAGCTTTCACGACAGCTTACAGCCGTCTTGAATTGTACAATCTTATGGAACAGCTACAGAGGAGAGTTCTATACCACGACACAGATTTGGTGGTCTATGTGAGCAAACTGGGCGAATGGAAGCCCCCTCTGAGCAATTATTTGGGAGGTTTAACAAATTAACTTGAAGATGGTGATCATATCACAGAATGGTCAGATGGTGATCAGTTATGGGTTTAGGACTAAAAATAATCGCGTAGTCTTGAAGGCCCAAGGCATCACACAAAATTATGAAAACGCCTCAAAGGTAAACCTGGAATCACTCACACTTTTGGTTGAGGGTTTCATAAAATACATAACTAGTGAGGAAATCTTTACCTCCTACAAAATAATTGTCAGCGATAAAAAAGGCTTCCATCTGCGCAATGCATCACTCATCAAAACATTCAGGGTGGTGTATGACAAGAGAGTACTTTTAGCAGACGGAACCACATTGCCATTTGGCTTCTGATTAGATAAGATGGAGTCTGTAGAAGGTTTTGATTCATGATTGCATTTATCTTTTCCAGCTCTGGTTGTTGGACCATCCAGTGGAAAAACTTGTTTTGTAAAAAATGTTTTAGAAAATTCTGAACATTTATTAACTCAGAACTTTGATAATATAGTGTGGTGTTACTGTTGCTATCAACCAATGTATGATGAAATGTTGAAGAAAATAAGAATAAACTTTGTTGAAGGAATTACTGAATCATTGAATGATGATCAACTCTTTCCTCCTAACAGAAATAATATTTTAGTTTTGGATGATATGCTGTTAGTGAACATCAGGTAGTGAACATCCTGAAATTGCCAGAGCTTTTACTCAATATACTCACCATCGAAATTTATCTGTGCTCTATTTGGTAGAAAATGTGTTTCACCAGGGTAAAAATAGCCGTACCATTAGCTTGAACTCGAATTACATGGTTTTGTTTAAAAATCCTAGAGACAACCTGCAGATTAACACTCTTGCACAGCAAATGTATCCGGGGAGGCGAGCCTATTTCACGGAAAGTTACGAAGATGCTACAAAAGGGGCATTTTCCTATTTACTGGTGGACCTTAAAGCTTCTACACTAGAACATTTAAGACTCAGAACAGATTTGTTTCCGTGGGAGTGGCCAACAGTTTACATCCTAAAGAAAAAGTAAACATGTATGCACGTTTAAAAAGACATTTGCCCTTCCAAAAAATTAAAGAGGCAAAAGGCAGTCATCAAGCTATTTGCTGATAAAAGGACCAGTATTAAAAAAAAGAGGCATGCCATACAGCAGACGGGTGGTTTCCTGTTTCCCCTGTTAAGTGTAGCGGTCCCTTTCATATCTAGTCTTATTGCCTCCCGGAGTGGGAGCTGATGTCTAACAAAATGTATTTAGTGCCTCAACATCAGCTGGATAAACTTAAGCAACAAGGCCCTGAAACTATTAGCCAAATGGCTGAAAGGGATCTGGAAGCGGATATGAAGGATGTATTGAACATGAAAGGAATTAACCTTTATGACAAGGCAAAGAAATACTCTCAACTCTTACAAAGGTATTTGTCTTTGTTGAAAAAGGATGAACATAACATGGGACACTTGACCCTCTCCCTACCAGAAACGGAGGCTACAGAACCTCTTGTTCCATGGAGCTTACAGGATCATGCCATAGATGAGCTTGCTGTTATGAGTGACATGCTCGAGAATACTCCAGCGCGTAGCCACATTTTTTTTATAAACATTATGTATAAAATAAAGGGGTCAAAAGGAAGAGCTGTCTGGAATGACAAGGGTGAATTCATCAGTAATGGTAAAATTTTAAGAGGCTCTTGTGAGGTCCTCGCATCGTTCATGCTCCAGCCCCTCCCTCTCGCGTTCCTTGCCGGCCACCGCTACACATTCACTTCCCAATGTACCTGAACGCAGCCCGTGGACTATCCTGCCTGCCTGTCCCTTCCTGTACTGTCTTCTCCGCGGACTGATCATCTGGTCTCTGAATCTGCCTGCCTGTCTCTCATTCTGCTCGTGCCTTATCCCTTGTGCTTTCGCTAATAAATCGACAGTTGCGTTCCGCAATTGGAACCTCAAACCCCTGGTCCCGGTGTTCATTACAGCTCTAATATGATAGACTTGATCAAAAATGTAACTGCCTCACACAAGATATCCGAAGACAGAACACCTCTAGGATGGACCCATTTTCTTGAAACCATAGCTGATCTCAATTTACATCTGGCTGGTGTGGCTAATTATAACATTCGTCAGCAGATACAACATTTTAAATTGGTTCCCTCCAAAAGACACTAATTTGAACGGAAGAATACACAAGACTGGTTACAATTTTCTGAATAAATACACAATCAATAATTGTAATGTAATTACATTTTTATTTCAATAAAAATACATTTGACAAAAACTTAACATTTATGGCCTTCTTTAAACATTTGTCTTGAACATGCACACTGAGTATAAGGTTTTAAAGGGAGTACATTTAAAAACTTTATATATTTTCTAACAAAACAATCTACCATGACATCATTACTTCTTAAATCATCACTACATTGGGATATAACATCTTTATATGAAAGACCCCTGGCTCTTTGACAGAGATAGAAAATACAATGATGACCACATGATGTAGAAAATTCATCCTGTACTTGTTCAGTGCTGTAATATATCTTGAATCAATTTCAGATTAAAAATTGTTTTATAGATTTGGGAAAATGAGAAAATCCTGGTGAAAACCTTCTTCTTTTAAAGTCCCGGCGAGCCAGTGTTGCCCAGGCATGTATTTTCAATGGGTATTAACAATGAACATAGCAGGTCTATTAATCCAGGTATCCGTAGTTAATTTGTCACAAGCCCATACTCCGCGGAACTGCTTTCCACCCCTTCGTTGCATAAAACTCTAGATCTCTTGGGTGTTCATCTTTATATAATTAATAATAATCCACCAAGACTTGTCTTCGGGAGTTTACTTCTAAGATGGAAGTATACAAGGAGCATGCATACATTATCATAGTAGCTGTCCAGTCTAAGGGTTCCCGGAATCGCATTTCCCGTCGCAGGCTACCTTTGGAGACCAGTGAAAGGTTTCCTGTGTTGCCATCATCTGGGGATAAGTTGAAAGTGACCAGATCTTTTTATTGTCTCCCCGTAGCCAGGTATAGATTATAACATTCTCTAACGCATAAGCTATTTTTTGCAATTTAGTTGGAAGGCCTTTGAATTTGATGTCTGTCCTGACAGAGGGCTACATACTCTGCATTGAAATGAAGGAAATTGAATGGTTTTTTATCAAAACTGCCAGTGCAGGCTTCGTGATCAACCAGTCCAATAACAATGTAGCGGGGTAGCAATCCCAAGAACAGGTTGTCCTGACTGGAAATTCTAGAACCTCTGGATATGCTGAATGTTTTCATGGTAATTATTTGAAGGGGGTAAAGGGCATTTCCTTTCATTAAGGCCTGAGAATGGCCTAAACGAACTGCCGGAGATACAGAAACTTTTTTCACAAACAGCGAGGCACTCAACACTTTTAAACTAAAATCTCCATCTGCGGCAGCCATCCAACAAAATTGCTTTTGCTCTTGATAACTTGATTCTTAAATCAATGGCATTTAGGAGTAAATGCTCTTGAAAGAAATTGTCATGATGTATTGCTCCCAAAGGTTCCACCTTTTGATAATGTCTATTGTAGACAGAACGAGCTATCAGCCCTTTATTTGCAGCCTGTTGAACGGCTGCGGGGTCGACGGACTCCATAGCACCTCCTGAAACTTTGTTAAACAACCCGGCGGAAAATTGCTTATTTAGTGTATCTACAGAGTAATTTAGTAAACATTCCAACATCGCCCTGTATGGATAGGTAGAGCTGCTTTGACTGATGAGTCGATCTCCTAATGTCACGTCCACTTGTGAAAAGATGGTGGCCAGAGGATAATTAATGAGAGCCACCTTGGCATCCGCTGGAATATTGCTTCCATCTTTCTTGGTCACTTTGAGGCTGACGTTTAGCAGTGTTATTCAGGTCCAAGTATTGCTCACCGTGACCGGGGATAAAAAATTCTATTGGGCTGTTCTTTGTAAGGGCCGAGATCGGCATGATCTCGACAGAATTTGCACAATCTATAGAAAATTGAGTCATGGGGGCCGAAAAAAGGTTGAGCTCCTTTTTATTGCTTCAGTTGACATTCGGTGTAAAAGAGCCATTTTTAGAAAATACTTCATCGTATTCCTTTTGCAGATCTCCTACCTTTGCGCCGCTTTTGACTTACTGATTTTATTTTAACCGCTGACCTTGGCTTTTTAGGGGGAGGCAGCCGCACACCAGGGGGTCTCTTTTTAGATCTGCGAGCCAACATCATGTGCCCCCCGGATTCTCTTTGTTGTTTAGGATCTGATGCTGTGTGTTTGGTCATAACATTCGATATTACTTTGCCTACTATATTTTCAGCTGCATTTTTCAGATGTGGCTTGGCGATGCTAAAGCCTCTCTTCATGAACGGGATCACCATTCTAAACAGATTATGAAATATACTTCCCACCCTTGAACCATACATAGTCGGGGTGACATAATAACCCGGGAGTCCATTTCCTACTTGATCAACGTAATAAGATATGTACCGGTTAGGATCAAGATGCAGATTGCGTAACATCTTTAAATATGTAAAGAAGATTGGACTGGTTGAAAGTCGAGTTTAACAGTCACTTTACCCCAGTCGAACACTATATTTTTATTCTGATCCGTCTTTATCTCAATCTGGATGTTTTGAATATACTTCTTGGTTACCAGTACATAGTGTGGCCACGCATAATTTATTGTGATAATATCTGTCTGTTCCCTCTATATAAACTGTCCGTAGGAATGGGACAAAACTTTCTCTGACCCTTTGAAAAGATATAATATCCGTATACACAAACATGTTATAAAATCCTGCGTGTATGTCTACAGGCAATGGGCTCAAATTATCTTTTGTTTCCAGCCATCTGTCAGGACGCATCCCTAATATGTACGCTAAACTGCCTCGAGTCTTGATAGCTGACTGGCTTTCATCGCTCACAATTTTTACTCGCTTTTGAAAATTGTCATAACCTAAAAACATTCTTAATCTTCTCATTTAAGGCCTGGTTCATCCCATAGACAACTGCTTCTATGTTTTTATAGTAACCGGTTTTGAGTCTGATAGGTACAGGAGGTTTAGAGTCTATTTTTTAGAAAAACCCAAAATAATTTTTCATTATATTTGTCCAGGTATGTGGATATATAATCTCCACCAGACCTACCTCCCAGCTCCCCTGTAGCTCTATGGGTTTGGCAAAATTTGTTGTTAAATTAGAACTTTTGTTGTTTGGGTATATTTCGGCTGAGACATTGATGGGCAGAGTCAGATAAAAACCTGAGGTTTCCATGATTGTTGAAATCACTTGTGAACAACTCGCCCCAGTGGTAGTTATTTTATCCTGAGGCGTCCAATACTCCTGACTCTAGGACCCAGCTGTTGAACTTTTCCGGACAGTTTTTCCACCTGACAAACGCGTGTTTCTCCTTTTACTTTCTTTCATTTCAAAATCTCATCTACATGAAAAACTTTAGTTATCTTCAGTTTTTGAAGCTCTTGTTCATAAAAGGTACCCTCAATAGACTCTCCATCATAATCGCTTAGCTTATAAACAGGGGGTATACGCGGTACACATTCTGTCACTGTAGATAATTCGTCCGAATAACCTTGTTCATATTTCTTATCAAAAACACCTCGCAACTTTGAGACATGAACAATATCGTCTTTTTTAATTTAAAACAATGGCTTTCTTTTTACGAAGGGGAAACCAACCGTAAAGATTTTTAAAGACATCAAGTGTGTTCTCGGATGTTATTTGTGACAGTGCCATACATATGCTTTTATATAGCTGTTGTTATGACTTTTTACCAGGTCTTGAATCACATCGACATATCGACGTGTGTTATGAGCTGTAAAATATTGCCACATCCTTTCCTTCAAAGTCCTGTTATAACGTTCAATAACAGACGCTTTTAAATCTGACCCCGTGGCAATATGTAAGATGTTGTGATCGTTCATCAGTTTTTTAAATGTACGATTAAACAACTCCTTTCCAGAGTCCGTTTGCACTTTCTTAGGAATCCCACTCTCTTTCAAAATAGATGCAAAAGCCCTGGTCGCTCTTATTTTTTAGCGCTCTTACAAAAGAGACTTTGGAGAAAATGTCTATTACAGTTAATAAGAAGCGATTTCCATCGTTTTTATCTGCCAGTGCTTGCATATCACAGAAATCTGCTTGGAACTGGGATAAACGATGAGTGGCAAACACTCAATTTCTAGGGAATGTTTTTCTCACAGGCTTGTGCAGAGAATATGCGTCCTGACCCGTCAGCCAATCGGCCACAGGTCCGTCACTTATACTGCTTCCTGTTTCTTGAGCAATAGCTCTCAGAAGTCGCTCCTTTCCTCAAAAAGATCCCGGGTGAGAGGGATTAAAATATGTTTTTCATTAGCTGCTCCATCCTCCTAAATCTCATTATTATGGCTATTCAAAAGTATGCATCATACACTTATAGAAACGGTTGAGGAGAATTTATTTAAAATCAGTTTACATGCTTACAATATCAATCAAGAGTTTAAAATCAGTTTTCTCGGTTATTTCATAATTAATTACTTTGAATACTTTGATTACATTTACAGGCTTATGGCACTGTATTTTTAAAACGCACACATAGATCACATAGGCATATAAACAAATTAGATGTTACACGTTACATGTCATTGGTGGTTCAAAGAAAAAACGTAAAACGTTAGAGAATTTTTTTTCTAACGGTCCACTACTTCTTGCGATATCAATGTTACCCATTTTTGAGTCATACGGACACGATCCAAGATTTCCTCCATTCTTTGCACACTTTCAACATTAACAAACGTTTGGGATGTGTAGAGTGAAGAATTATTTACTTTACTTTCAATAATTTGCATCATAAGATCTGTAACATTTCTCAAAATAAATTTTTCAAATAACCTACATAAAGAGTTACCCATTATAGCAATTAAGGGTTTCAGGAAATAGTCTTACTGATGGAGGTTGACTCAGCTCATTTATAAAAACCTCTGAAATTCCACGGATTCGAGGTAATTTAACTTTAAGTCCCAAGGATTTCAGGGTTCTGGCCAACGCGGGTATGAAACGATCAGTCCACAGTCGCTTGACGAGGGTGTAAAAATGGTTGATATAATAATATCATAATAATAAATTGGGACTATCATAGATGCACTGATGCTGCCGTTGACTTCCATGGCCCGTTGCAGTTTTGTTTTTGTGCTCCTCGATTACAATCCCTAAAATTGTTACAGTGGAAGCCTTTATGGTGCTCACAAAAATCAGACTGAATCAACTATCAAAAATTTGCTAAAATCAATACCCAAAATTGGGTAAAATCAATACCCAAAATTGGGTAAAATCAATACCCAATCCGACTGATATCTAAAGTCGGCAATATCCAATCCGTAATATGCCAGGGATGAGGGATAATCAGATCTTAGTTTTTGTCGGATAATTAGGATACCCGACAGAAATGTGTCCAAAAGACAAAAAGGCTGCATTAAGTCTGCTAAATTGTTTTAACCTGTCTGGCAGTGGCCATTGACGTTGCACCTGCATTTCATATTATAGCTGGGCCAGTCTCAGATTTCTCACGATCTACAATTTAGTATTTTCATAAAGACATTCCTATTTTAAAATGTGGAGCCAAGAAGAGTGTGTATTATAAACGTATCTCGCTCACCCTCTAATGTGTCTGTTTTTATTTATTTATTGAATAGGACCTTGAGCATGAATTAGGCCTACCTGGCCTGTGTACATGTGTAGGCTATAACGGTGTGTGTGGGGTGTCTGATAGTAGGCTAATTAAAATGAACGTCCCTCAAGAGTTACGGTGCTTCTATATTATTATCACCTCACACAAAAAATCAGGTGTTTTAGGCTATTCATTGCGATGGAGAATGGTACAAAGAATAAACTAGTTTTCCAACAATTCCTTTACAACAGTAGGCTAGTCTAACCAATACACTTAGTAGCTTACAAAAAAAGATTCCGATCACGTCTCCACTTCCCTCTATATGCAAATACCTGTCCATTCCATTAACGCGGAAAATAAGATGTTGAAACAATGCTGAGCTCAAACACCCAATGATATTTATCTTGGAAGACATGCAGCTACGAGAGATGCATGCGGAAAAAAACTGTTATCAAACTGCAAATTGTAGAAAATATGAATAGGATATACATTATAATGCATATAACTCTTTCTAATTATAATCTTGTTTATATTGTAGGCTAATTGTTGACGCTTTCCTACTGAAAATGACAAGAGAAGACAAATAGAATATCATTTGCGCGGGCCATAATAACATTGTCGATCTGCACAATACATGATGCGCACAACATAACAGGGAGCTGTTATAATGAATTATAAAGTTATTATAAAGAATCGACACATCAAATAGGCATATCCTTAGCTAATTAGGCACATAAAATGCGCACGGAAGTGCATGCACCCACAGGTTAGTACCGGTAAGAAATGAAATCTATTTTCATCCCTGATCCTCAGATAATTTACTTGAAAAATTTCTTGCCAGCCACCGAAGTGTTCCTGACTACTTGTTTTATTTAACTGGTGGAGCGCATATCTATTTTTTTTTATTTTTTAGATTGGATTCAACAACGAAATGCAGTTAGAATCTAACAAGAAATGCGAATAGAAGAGGGCAGAAAATGCACTTGTATTAAGTATAATGTATGTTACAGATGTGACATACAGATGTGCAATGTATAGATGGGCAATGAAGGCAAATGCAGTACAAATGGCAATTCTAAATGCCACTTAACATCCTCTGCAATGTGTTGTCAATGAAGCTGGCAACCATATAGAGATTAACATGTTATTATAGAATTAATTAAAAACCTTCTTTGATATTATTTTATTGTAATGGATTTTTAAATGCACAAGAACAATATTTATGTAATGGAAGAATATCCGATCAGCTGTTTTGAGCTAGAAACCAGAGTTGTTATTGGGATTGTTATAAATCGGGATAATTTTGGCCAGGATAATCGTGGCATGAAATTCTCATATAGTCCCACCCCTAGTTGACACAGAGGGGTGCTGGGATTAACCAACAGGAAATGATGCACCCAATGTTCATTTTGGGCTCGGGGAACAAATACATATTGGGGGAGCCTTTTCCAAAAGGAGGACAGCAAGGCCAGGGTTCATGGCTGAACTCTGGAACTCTGGCTTAGGGCCAATCCATACAAATATTGTCTTTTGTTACATCAATCACTAAAATACATTAAAGACTGTCACTGTCTACATTGAGATATTACACATTTTGATTTACATTGTCCCATATCAGGGATGGCTAATGGCCCAACCACTGCGGTCAACACCTTGGACCTGGCTGGCCCAGAGCTATGCAGAACAATAAAGACAAGAAGAGGGGGAAATGACTTTGCAATGGACTGACTCACTCCATGCAGTTAAATGTCTAAAGACAAATGTTGTAACTTGCATGGAATTATGGCAATGTTGGAAAATAACTGTTGCTGTGCACAGAGGCTTAATCCTAAACTATGAGAGGAAATGGGCATGAGAAACTTAACACAACGCGTATGTGCTGATTCACTCTGAACAAAGGATAATACATAGGACGTGATGCCTGTTACTGATAGGCCCCACACATCCTGTCCATACCTCCTGCTAGGAGCTGTCCATGTGACTGTCATAGGCTCTATGGATAGACCCATTGACCATAGGTTGGAACATACTATACAAGGGTCTTTTTGTAGGATATCCTCTTATTTGAGGATATTGGACTGTGTAATGGCTGGTTATGACCACTGACCGCCTCCCATGTGTCCTGGCATAAAAGACTGTGTTAACTTTGTAATTATTGGAGAACATGTAAGAACTATGGAAGGTCAACATCGTGGACTCATGCTGAATAAAGATGGCTCTCCCCTGACTTCCGGTTGCATTCATTTTGTTCATGAATCAAAACTGGACAGAATCTAACAACTAACAGGTTGTGTAACACTGCAACACAGTAAAGGCGAAAATTTTATTGTCACGTGTGCACAGTTGGCACTTTGGCATAAGGGTGGTTCTAAAGGAAAGGTCAAGAGTTTGTTAAAATGCATGTGGGTCATTCTATGGGCTACATGAATGTAACTGTAATGTCACCATGATGTCAATCCAGCCATTAGCTTTTCATGTTGGCCTACATACAGCATGTTATATGGATACATATGCAGTGTTTGCTGTGTAGCTGTTTTGTAGCATTGCTGGTTGGAAGGAGATCTTTGTTGATTGCTCTCTCTCTATTGCTTTCAGGCCTCATGTTGGTTCTTGTGCAGGTAATGGCACTAAAACCTTTTTTTATATTTGTTTAAAGAACCTCTTCTAAACACCGGGCATATACTTGTCTGTGCTTGTGTTAAGGCAAACTGAGGAAATAATAATGATAATCTATAATAATAATCTACCACTGCTGAGTAGGCTAATTTCGAGGAAACACTGCATATGGATCAATGTGTTGGAGTACTGATGGAACCATAGACTGAGAGAACGATGGATTTACAGTATAGACTGGTAGACCTACATAAGAATGGAATGATCAACTGTCGCCTAGTATATATATGGTATATACTGTACTGTGTGTGTAAGCCTATAGGTATTAATACATCGTTACCATACATTTTAGGGGTTCTTCGGTAGGAGAAACCCTATTGTTATTGTTAGTATTAGTATTATTAGGGGTTCTCCGGTAGGAGAAACCCAATTGTTATTTTTAGTATTATTAGGGGTTATCCGGTAGGAGAAACCCTATTGTTATTGTTTGTATTATTAGGGGACCAAACAGCGCAGCTGTGGAACCCTATTGTAATTGTTAGTTTTTTTATTATTATTAGGTGTGCTTGCCAAAGGCAAAGCACAACTATAAGTTTCTCTCATACGTCTTCTTCTTCTTATTATTCCTCCAGCTCTACAGCCTAAACGGTAAAATCTATATACACGAAACAAACTCCCAAACGTCACAAATGCTCGAACTTGGGTTGCTTGAGCAGATCTTTTTGATAGCTATTATACTTTTTATACTATATCGATATTTAAATGAGCCACCTATCTATTTCAATGGGAAAAAAGTGTCCATAGACCTGAATGGTAAAAAAGTCAAAAATTCTAGATGCATCTCCTACATTTTTTAAGCTATCAAGTCCAAACCAATGCCAAGATGTTCAGTCTGGCCCAACTTGAGTTGCTTGTATTCAGATTTTTGATACTATGTTTACTTTTTTAATTATAAAGATTCAAATATTGCATGAATTGAAACTTGTGTTTCAATGAGGACCTATTCAAAATTTCTAGACACATCTCCTCCTACCATGTTTAAGCTATCAAGTCCAAACCAACGCTAAGATGTTTAGACTGGCCCAACTTGAATTGCTTATATAAAGATTTTTTATACTATGTTTACTTTTGTAATTATTAACTTTCAAAACATGCATAAATTAACATGTGTTTCAATGAGAGCCAAACTAATACAGAGGTTTAAATTCAGTAACCCTTCAAATTACAGCCTGTTACTTACAGGGTAGTTCCCACGTAACTACATAGTAACAAGAATGTAAGTACGTGGCAAGAATGGGTAGTTATGTAGGAACAATGTAGATGTTACGTGTACTTAGGAATGAAGAACGATACTACTCCAAAACTACTTAGTAAACAGACGGGATAAAAATGCAATTTTGAAAGTATATAATTGTCATTCTTATTCGTGCTTATGAATTTACCATTTAAATGTGACTTTACTAATTATTTTATTGCAAGTTCGCTCGCAGAATTAAAGATTTAAAAGAAAAGAAAGATGATGCGCATTTCTATGCTTTGCGCAACTTTTCACTGCCAACACACGCTTTGGTCAGTCGGTTCTTGCCAAACCAAAAGCCGCGTTGACATCAATCACAAATGTATGAATTGATTATAGATGCGTGTTACGAATCAAGTCACAGAAAGCACTTATCTGTTGGGTGTCCTACAGCCTGTAGAAAATTAATTTATTATATTTATTATTTATTATATCCTTATTTTTTCAATTTTCTGTTAGAAGGCATGATGTCTCTATCTGTGTTCAGGGGCAGTAATGAATGGAATGTCGGCTGAGTAATTCTCCTAGTCTCCATCTATGTGTGGTAGACTAGGCCTTGGGCCTAGCAGAAACCACTAGAAGAAATCTCCCTTTTGGGGGTACGTCTTAATAGCAGCAGTGGGGCTCCTGCTCCTTGTATTATAGAGGTGAACAGGACTCTATTCCTTATGGGGAGAGCTGAGTTAGCGAAACCACCAATAGTAACATGCCCCTGCTGTCGTGTGTGAGCTTTCACCAAGTTGTCTGGGCAACCAACATTCTATGATTACCTATGTCTGCTGGATCTATGTCTGTATGCAACCTTGCATTCTCTAGGTTACATCATGGCAACAACAATTCTTTGTATGTACATTTTTGCAAGTGCTGATGTCCTCACCTGTACAGCCAGGAAAGAATATAAGATTTAACCTCGGCAATGTAAAATGAGAACAACTGTCATGACACCACTCTGTTGGTCTCTGTAATTGTACTCTTTTTGTCATGATGCTTGTTCCCGTATATACGATTAAACCTGAAATAATTAACTGTTATGCTAATGACTGAAGGAGTTTTTACTTGATAAATTTCGAACATTTTCCATCTTCCACAAGCTTCCAGTGCTTTTCCTCATAATAGGTGGCCACATGAACTTCTTTTTCTCCAATATGCCGGATCGAAAGCGTTCTAATGTAGGCTATGATTTCGTCGCGTTGAAAGCGAGAAACTGACGAATGAAACGGATAGGCTTAACAAATAAGAGTTTGTCAGATTTTATTGTTGTTGAGGACAATTAAACTCTAACATTAGAAGGCATACTTTAATGTGGATAACCAAAGGTGCCTGGCTCACTATGCAAATCTCCTAAATGTTGGTTGTGTTGTTTCCAAATGTAGATACAAATAAGATCCATTAGATTGTGGTGGACATACACATTTAAACTAGTCTATTTCGTAATAACACCTGATAAAAAGAAAATAAATGTGGTAAATAATAATTTGTTTTCTGTTAATACTTCATAACATACCTTCACGCCATCATCCTGTTTTAGCTTATTCTTTCCTATACCTTGTGAACTTTACCCTTACTTACCATGTAAGTTCCTAATAAGTCCATCATATTTAATTAGTTCTTATACGGTACCAACAACACTTACAGTGTAAGTACTAGGAAAGAGGGCTGTAATTTGAAGCGGTGTCCGTTGCCACGTAGTTACAGTGTAGTTACGTGGAAAGAGGGCTGTAATTTGAAGTGGTGTCTGTTCCCACGTAGTTACAGTGTAGTTACAAGGAAAGAGGGCTGTAATTTGAAGTGGTGTCTGTTCCCACATAGTTACAGTGCAGTCACAAGGAAAGAGGGCTGTAATTTGAAGTGGTGTCTGTTCCCACGTAGTTACAGTGCAGTCACAAGGAAAGAGGGCTGTAATTTGAAGTGGTGTCTGTTCCCACATAGTTACAGTGTAGAGACATGGAAAGAGGGCTGTAATTTGAAGTGTTGACTTTTCCGACGTAAATACACTGTAGTTACAAGGAAAGAGGGCTGTAATTTGAAGCGGTGTCTGTTCCCACATAGTTACAGTGTAGTTACAAGGAAATAGGGCTGTAATTTGAAGCATTGACTGTTCCCACATAGTTACAGTGTAGTTACATGGAAAGAGGGCTGTAATTTGAAGCGGGGTCTGTTCTCACATAGTTACAGTGTAGTTACAAGGAAAGAGGGCTGTAATTTGAAGCGATGTCTCTTCCCACATAGGAACAGTGTAGTTACAAGGAAAGAGGGCTGTAATTTGAAGCGATGTCTGTTCTCACGTAGTTACAGTGTAGTTACAAGGAAAGAGGGCTGTAATTTGAAGCGGTATCTGCTCCCACATAGATACACAGTAGTTACACCTACTAAGCAAGTATATTTTGGTGTAGTCAAATGAAGCAGAGTCTGATTCACAATAGTTAAAACGTGTAACACCTAAAACTAATTAATTAATGACAATTTAAAATGAGAGAGTATGTTCAAAATAAAATGAACCTAAGATGGAAATTGATCAAAAAATGAAATCTAGATATCTGCACCATTTGGACAGAGATATAATAACATTTAAAGAACATCTGTCAATTATAAACATTTTATTAAGACAAATAAAAACAAACAATCAAATACTATTACAAACAACTACTGTACCACCACTGCTACCTGAACCTTCTGTTTTTAAATATATCTATCTATCTATATATATATATATACACATATATATATATAAGGAATCAGCCCAGAACTATATATATATAGTTCTGGGCTGATTCCTCACCGTTCTCATGATCATTGCAACTCCACAAGGTGAGATCTTGCATGGAGCCCCAGACCGAGGGAGATTGACAGTTCTTTTGTGTTTCTTCCATTTGTGAATAATCGCACCAACTGTTGTCACCTTCTCACCAAGCTGCTTGGCGATGGTCTTGTAGCCCATTCCAGTCTTGTGTAGGTTTACAATCTTGTCCCTGACATCCTTGGACAGCTCTTTGGTCTTGGCCATGGTGGAGAGTTTGGAATCTGATTGATTGATTGCTTCTGTGGACAGGTGTCTTTTATACAGGTAACAAACTGAGATTAGGAGCACTCCCTTTAAGTGTGTGCTCCTAATCTCAGCTCGTTACCTGTATAAACACCTGGGAGCCAGAAATCTTTCTGATTGAGAGGGGATGTAATACTTATTTCACTCATTAAAATGCAAATCAATTTATAACATTTTTGACATGCGTTTTTCTGGATTTGTTCTCTCACTGTTCAAATAAAACTACCATTAAAATTATAGACTGATCATTTCTTTGTCAGTGGGCAAACGTACAAAATCAGCAGGGGATCAAATAATTTTTTCCCTCACTGTATATATATATATATAACCACACAGCTTCTATCCAGCTTGGCATAGAGGGGGAGTCCCAAAGTCTTCCCTCTTAGAAGCGATCCTGCCCTGTATAGAGTTCAGTAAAAAAATGTTGTTTAGTATACAATTACTGGACTTGCACTGACAATAACAAAAACAACTGTGAGCATTACATTTTTTATAATTTACCATTGTCTGCTCAAATTTTACTGATATCATATTTTACACATCCCATTATGATGACACCAGTGTGTACAAATGTTTTAAAGAACACTTTTTACATCTTGCTGAATGCCAACCTGGTCTCAGAATGATTACGCAGACTATTTTACGTAAATTTTAGCCAGGGGATTTCGTAAGATATATTACGTTCAGTAAAATAACGTTAGAGTCTGAATGGAGAAAAAAACAAACAGAAAACCGTGTTTCAAACCGGCAACCTTCCACATCCCAGGCAGATGCACTACCCACTGCTCCAGTGAGGAAGCTGTAAGCAATGAAGACAAGTGGTGGTCTCACAACATAAATATGTTTGAAGTGATTTTCTTTGTAATCCTAACCCAAACCTTAACCCTAACCTTAACCCCAGTGCTGTGATACCTAACCTTAACCCAAACCCTAACCTGAACCCCAGAGCTGTGAGACCTAACCCTAACCAAACCTTAACCTAACCTTTTTTGTTTCCTAACCGGAGCCCAAACCTTAACCCTAACCTTAACCCCAGTGCTGTGATATCTAACCTTAACCCTAACCTTAACCCCAGTGCTGTGATGCCTAACGTTAACCTAACTTTAACGATAAAATGCTTTTATAACATATTCTAGCGACCTTGGTGTTGCTGTTACTCATCCTAAATTTACATGTCAGGTGTGGGGCAATGGTTAGGGTGACTGCCTTCTCATCCAAATGTCACCAGTTTGAAACACAGGTCATGCATTTTGCTAAAAACTCGTAATTATTTATACGTTTTCATAGCGTTCGTAAATATCATACGTTTGTCTGGCGTTCGTATTTTATTTTACGTTTTAATAGCGCTCGTAACATTTGATACCTTGTAATAGCGTTCGTAAGATATGTTACGTTTTAACAATTTCGTTATGTATCAGACGTTTTGGTGGCGCATTGTAATGTAACCACAAGGTGTTCACATGACATTTTATTAAATAGTTTGGTTGTTTGCCCGAAATTTAATCCAAAAGAAAATGAGTGAATAAAAGTTCTGGCCAAACACACACACCAAAAATATAATATCAGATATTGCAGAGAAAGATTCCTCTAAATACCCATTCAAGGCAATTAATGTGAAGCTAATTTGTATTTTAGAAATACACACACCATTTCTGTTTGAATACTAAGGAAGATTCAGACTTGGAATATTTTGTTGAACTTACCATTGTAGAACAATTGATTCTTGTGAACTGCTAATTAAGCCATTTAATAGTTGAGTCAGTTGTATTTTTCCCGGGCTACACCACTGATATGTATTGCTGGGGACACTGCAGGACTGGAGATTAAATACATGCTATAGATTAGGTACATTATGCACAGTAGATGTTTAACCAATTAATAATATGTCCTCATGCAAATATTTTGTTGTGTTGTAGTAAGAAATCCCAAGGATGTATTACACAGTTACAAGAAACTTCTGAAAGACTTCAAGAATACGAGGATCATAAATGCTGCAGGAGGCACAAGTTGGACAAAACTACTAGTGCCCTTACTGCCATTAAAGCAGAGGGATGTACAGTTAAGTGGAAAACCATGCAAACAATCTAACTTGAATTATGTATTTGTTTTTGTCTCCCCAAATTTGCAGCTATACTGCTCAAAAAATAAGGTAATGTGTAATTATCACAGTATAACACCATGTCAATTGAACTTCAGGGATATCAATCTGTCCAGCTAGGAAGCATAAGCGATTGTGAAAGTGTCACCTGTTTTGGTGCAAATAAAAGTGACAACAGGTGCACTGGACGAACAAAACAACCCCCAAAAAGGAAATGGGTTTTGCAGGTGGTGGCCACAGAGAATTATTCTCTCCTTATCCTTCCTGACTGATTCTTCTCTAGTTTTGTGTTTTGCTAGTGTCCTTGTCACTAATGGTATTATGAGGCAGTACCTGCAGCCCATTCAGGTTGCACAGGTAGTCCAGCTCCTCCAGGATGGCACATCCGTACGTGCCTTAGCAAGAAGGTTTGCTGTGTCTCCCAGTACAGTCTCAAGAGCATGGAAGAGATACCAGGTCGTTACATGAGGAGAGCTGGACCTGGCCATAGAAGGGCAACAACCTAGCATCAGGACCGGTATCTGCTCCTTTGTGCGAGGAGGTACAGGAGGAGTACTGCCAGAGCCCTACAAATTGACCTACAGCAGGCTGATGGTGTGCATGTTTCTGACCAAACTGTCAGAAACGGACTCCATGAGGGTGGCATGAGGGCCCGACGTCCTCTAGTGGGACCTTTGCTCACAGCCCAGCATCGTGTAGCTCGATTGACATTCGTCAGTCGAATTGGCAGGTCCGTCATTGGCGCCCTGTTCTCTTCACAGATGAGAGCAGGTTCACACTGAGCACGTGACAGACGTGAAAGAGTCTGGGGACACCGTGGTAAACATTATGCTGCCTGCAACATCATCCAGCATGACTGGTTTGGTGGGTCAGTGATGGTCTGGGGAGGCATATCCTTGGAGGGTTGCACAGACGTGCTAGCCAATGGTACCCTGACTGCTGTTAGGTACCGGGATGAAATCCTCAGACCCATCGTCAGACCTTACACTGGTGCAGTGGGTTCATCCTGGTGCAGGACAATGCCCGGTCTCATGTGGCCAGAGTGTGTAGGCAGTTCCTGGATGAAGAAGGCATTGATTGCATTGACATGCCCTCACATGCCCCAGACCTGAATCCAATTGTGAACCACTGGGATGTTATGTATCGGTGCATCTGACGCTGCCAAGTAGCACCACAGACTGTCCAGAAGCTCACTGATGCCCTAATTCAGGTCTGGGAGGAGATCCCCCAGGACACCTCCCACTGTCTCATCAGGAGCATGCCCAGACGTTTTCAGGACCGCATACAGCCACCTGGGGGCCATACACACTTTTGAGTCACATTATGAGTTGCTGTGATGAAATTCACGCAAGTTGGAACAGCCTGTGATTTCAAATGTTTTCTTTCATTTTCGGCGTGAGTTTGAATACAGCCCTCTGTAAGACCAGCACAACAGGAGAAAATTACAGATCTTTCTGTTATGTATTCAACAAGATGTAAAAAGTGTTTTTTAAAACATTTGTACACACTGGTGTCATAATGGGATGTGTAAAATATGATTTCAGTAAAATTTGAGCAGAAAATGGTAAATTATAAAAAATGTAATGCTCACAGTTGTTTTTGTTATTGTCAGTGACAAGTCCAGTAATTGTATACTAAACAACATTTTTTTACTGAACTTCTCTATACAGGGCGATATCTCTTCTAAGAGGGAAGACTTTGGGACTCCCCCTCTATACCAAGTTGGATAGAGGTTGTGTGGTTACACAGAATTTCAAATGGCGTACATGGACAGCACACCGGACCAGCAAAGCAAACTTTTGGATATACAGATGAACTCCGAATTGCTTACAATTTAAAACAAATATATACATATATTTAAAAACAGAAGGTTCAGATAGCAGTGGTGGTACAGTAGTTGTTTGTAATAGTATTTGATTGTTTGTTTTTATTTGTTTTAATAAAATGTTTATAATTGACAGATGTTTTTTAAATGTCATTATATCTCTGTCCAAATGGTGCAGATATCTAGATTTCGTTTTGATCAATTTCCATCTTAGGTTTAATTTTATTTTGAACACACCCTCTCATTTTAAATTGTCATTAATTAATTTGTTTGAGGTGTTAAATGTTTTAACTATTGTGAATCAGACTGCTTCATTTGACTACACCAAAACGTACTTTACAGCCCTCTTTCCTTGTAACTACAGTGTATTTACGTGGGAACAGTCAACGTTTCAAATTACAGCCCTCTTTTCTTGTAACTAAAGTGTATTTGCATGGGAACAGACACTGCTTCAAATTACAGCCTTCTTTCCATGTAACTACCCTTTAACTATGGGGGAACAGACACCGCTTCAAATTACAGCTCTCTTTCATTGTAACTACACTGTAACTATGTGGGAACAGACACCGCTACAAATTAAAGCCCTCTTTCCTTGTAACTACACGGTAACTATGTGGAAACAGACACCGCTTCAAATTACAGCCCTCTTTCCTAGTACTTACACTGTACAAATGTCGCTCGTTTAATTACAGTGTTTTCTTACCGCGGTAAGATCAGGTAGATTGCGTCAACATACGGTAGATTGCGTCAAACTGTGATCGCACTATTCCAAACACTTGGGGGAGCTAGGACGCTGACAATGCTATTCGTTCTTGAAAATCGTTTTCTAAATGACAGTACACACAATGTTCTCCTAAAATAACAGGTTATAACGAATTTAAAAGCAAAATGTTTCTAGTTGCAACTTCATCACTGATATAATTACAAAATGTTTTAATAAAGAAATACACCAATAGCTTACACAGAAATAAAGAATATTTGTTTAAACATTTGAATTATCTTAAGAAATAATAAAATACAAAGCAGAACTATTTGTTACGATCATAGTTTTGAAGTACGGCATGGTAGAAAAACACATCTTATGACAGTTGGCGAATAGGCTGTCAGAGTTTACTCTTACTGTATTTAATAGATAAATGCATCAGTCGCTAATTTGTTGCATCAACTCATTTGTTTTATTAAATCAGTCAATATGGCCATTAAAATTCCTGATTTCCAACCATATAGAATAGCTACAAAACATATGTTTTAAATAGCCATACTGTATAATAGCCTACATTTAAACAGCAATAAAACACAAATTCTATGATCCAACACATTTTTTTTATTTAAATTAGGCAGCATAATGAAATCTTCACAGTCTTTGGGAACTGAGCATACAGTATAGGCGACACCAGAGACGCTGCTATGATCTCATTGTCCTCTGGGTTCATTTTCTTAATCGATCCTCTTCCTCTTTTTAACAGCAATAAGCCCTAATTGTGGCAAACGAATTGTGCCTTTCGCTTGCCAGACTCCAACCCAGTGGAGTCATTAGGCCTGGGCGTCCGGGACTATAGCCTCGGATCTTTTATGAATAGCCCCGGATCTCAAATTGACCAAAAATTATAACAATAAAAAAATAGCCCAATCTATTCATCTATAATTCCGATCACGCATTATGACAATGTAGACGTGTAGGCCGCTAGCGTGGCCGTTTTTCCACGTGTACATTCAAAACCCTGTACTTTCTGTCCCGGACGGGGCGGGTGGGTGGGCTAAGCCCCGAATGTATTGTGATCCTAGTGACACCTCTGCTCCATCCTTAATACTAATAATCTGAATTATAATTTTAAGTAGGCAAACGGATTCTAAAGTCAACTCCTAATAAATTGTATACAAATAACGAATATGATATCGCACCAGTAAAAAATATTATTTTGATTGAGCATAAAAATAAAATAAAAAGCCAAAATCGCAGCTTTCTGCGCTTTTGAAATTGCACATGTTCAAATTGCGATTCCAGATTATTAGTATAAAGGTTGTAGTCTGGCAAGCGAACAACACGATCGTGTCAGTCTACACATAGCCTATCTTCAAGCACTCTTAGAACACATCTTCCCTACCTATTGCTATTTTAAGATAATAAAGGTTTACAATTCAAATGTCCAGCTGTATGTCTCAAATCGGTCAATCAAACTATACAACACATTGTTTACAATTCAAATGTCCAGCTGTATGTCTCAAATTGGTCAGTCAAACTATACACATTGTTCTGTTGCCTCTCACTCGTCCCAATTTATAAAAAGTGAGTATTCTTAAAACATCCCAATTCTGTGATGGCTAACGAAAGTAATAGCCACAACCCAATTAATAGCCACAACCCAATAAAGTAACAACATGCGCGGGTCGGGGAAACGATACTAGCAGTGCTGGTACTCTGATCAGCAAATTAACCAGTCAGAAACATGAAGATGCGGCGTAGAGCCCACTGCCAAAGAATAGTGCTGAGTAGGGCTTGCTGTTAAGGAGAGGAAGAGGATCGATTAAGAAAATGAACCCAGAGGACAATGAGATAGAGACTAGGGATGATTTGGTGCCGAAAATAAATCATCTTCTGTTGTTTGGGAATATTTCAGGTTCCAGAGAGATGTCACAAACTAATGTAGGCCTAATATATTAAAAACCGGTAAGACGGTGGTTAGAACAACACACTGCATGTGTGGCAAATAAGTCTCCCCTGGGGGTTGAGTGGGTGCTAAGCCCAGAAAGTATTATGATCCTAGCAACGCCTCTGGTCAAGGATATCGTTTTCATCTTGTTTCACTAATAATGAATTACTGTGATATCTTTGATGAATTATACATAGGAAGCTGGATCATCATCATGGTTCTATAAAATAATTAGCAAAATTTCTTATTCAGACAGATTATATGTTTCATATTTTGTTTATCTCCTAAAAAAGCAATTTCATGAATAAAATTGCAATACCTGTGTTTAGAGGTAAAACGGATTTTGTCGCGCTGCATGTGATCACCTAAGTCATCAACATCATCCTTCAATCTCATTGTTAAGTTAATTCGCAGGGAGCGTCATCCTTTATCTGGGGCTACCGCCCATTAAGAGTGATTTGCGTATGCCTGAGTACTCTCTGGCCACCTGGCTGTCACAATTATTACATTGCCTGATTGAAATAATTTGAGCCACATTGCAATTATTTTTATACACAAGGAGCTTTTTCTGAATAATGGACTTCATATTTACTTTACACCTGAATTAATTAATACATGTGGTTAAAACGTTTTTCTCATGTGTCAAATAGTTCATTTTAATCATAATATAGTGTCCCACTTTACCTAACAAAATGTCCCACTCAAAAAAAGAATAGCCTACATAGAAGGATTATTTCTTAAGAACACAGGCAATAATATTTTCATTTGTTTATTAGGCCCTACAAATATACTAAATGAAAATTACACAACATTTAAATTATTCAAAATAATTCCATTAGAATTTAGTTTCCATTTCCATCTCATTTTGATGATGTACAAGGTAGAATAAGAGACACTGTCGACCACTTTGCTACAATCAAAGGATATCAGCATGAATAGCCTCACAATGGCCTAAAGCACGGTTGCTTGATAAACACAATAAATTTGATAAATACATAAAGGAAAGGATGATTTACAGTAGCCTACACTGTCACGGTGCCACCCGTGATCAAGCCAGCCTCCAGCTGCTGGCACCGCTTTCACCATGCCGCATTCACGGACTCCACTACTAAGCACACCTCTTCCTGATCACATCGCTCAGGACTTCCCATCATTATGCACACCAAATCCTCATTACTAGGCCTACAGCTAAGGAAAACTGTGCACCAGGGTTTACGTTAGCAGGCAAAGGCTTTTTGCCGGTATCAGGTGTATCCTGCCAGGTGAAAATATCAACCACCAAAATGTCCGGTGGGAAATATCCCGAATTCACAAGTAAATAGATATTAAATAGCCTAATAGTGTGACCTGTATGATCTGTTGCCAAGAAAACAGTGAGCCTCTGCTCACTCTCATAATAAGACATTACTGAGTCATGTGACTAAGCTTAGCACGAGAATCAAAAGCAGCACACTCCGGCACCAGCTCCAGCATATGACTCCTAAATGTCGAAGGCGAAGCAGACATAACCGGGCCGGTTTAAAAAAAACTAGTGATGGTGCAACTGAGCCCAGCAAACGAGATTCAGTAAATGATCTGAGGCAATAGTATAACTTTCCGCAGAGCCTATCAAACGTTTTTTTGCACGCGTGGGCTATACATCCTATGGAAACCGACATCATTCACATGGTGGCCTATGTTTTGAGACATTTCAAACATTGACCTCAAAATGCCTTGGTCAGATTGGAAACATGACTTTGGAATCAAAATATTGTGCAAAAAGATTGTTGTCTATAAACATAATTGCGATCAAGGTAATTATAAGGTAATTATGTAGCTAATAATTGTGACATCCCTACAGTTATACAGTATTTAAACTGAGTATATGCTCAGTTTAAATACTCACAAAAATTGTGAAGAGCTCATTCTGCTGACTAATTTCAATAAAAAACATTTGTTGGATCACAGACTTTGTGTTTTATTGTTAAGTGTAGGCTATTATACAGTACGGCTATTTAAAACATATGCCCGGTAGCTTTTCTGTATGGCCGGAATTCTGGAATTTTAACGTCATATTGGCCGTTTTGATAAGACAAATAAGAGACTGCACTTGTCTATTAAATAATGATGTGAAATTAGGCTACATTGCGGCATTGCAAAACCATTCTAAACTTGATTTAAACATAGTGA
This sequence comes from Esox masquinongy, assembly GCA_016801175.1. Lineage (NCBI taxonomy): Eukaryota > Metazoa > Chordata > Actinopteri > Esociformes > Esocidae > Esox > Esox masquinongy. The sequence continues at coordinate 61,463 of JACXGI010001662.1, forward strand.
AATTTAGATGCAACTTTTATTTTTCAATGCAATTTATTTGGAACATATCATTTTGAACACCCACCTTCGATGAATTTTCCTAAATAGGTGTAGCATATATTACATTGTTCCGTTGTTAGAATTCTGTACTCACAAACTGAAAACTATTTGGAGAATAATAACCGTTTGTTTTACATTGTATTCCTACTTAATAACTGATTAGGCATGTGAGAGTACAAGTATTGTAAAAGGCGCTTTGTCTCACGCGTCACTCTCTTTGGGTTAATGGGATCTTCACGTACTTTGGTATTTGGCATCTAGGGACCAAGGTCCTCAAAAGTTATATCAGCCAGGCCGTTATTTAAAAAAACATGGCCGCCATTGACAGATGAACATGTGCAGGGGTGTGGTTTTGTACATATATACGCACATCCTCCTACAAGGATAATTGTATAAAAATTCTACTTGGTGCATATGTTAACAAAGATGATACGACAATAATGGCTGCAAAGATTTGTTTATCAACCTCACAGTGGCACTATTGAGGTTTCTCACATTTGCAAGCTCACCACGCTCACCATGTTTAAAAAAAAATCTTGAAAAGAGGTATATAAGTCCATGTCCTCCAAAGGAACATATTTGCAATTGGCACCCATTAAGTCGGGCGTAACGGTTTTTCAGCAATTCTGAATTTATGAAAAATGCTTCAAACGCTAATTCTATAGCATCAAATAACAGATTTAAACCTTTTCACAAGCACAGTTTAAAATATCACTGAAGGCCCTTCAGCGTGATTTCTTAATGCATATTATTTCAGTATGCACTGACAATTCCAGAATTGTATATTATGACCACATAAATTGCAACCACAGCAGACCATAAACACCATGTTGCTTATTAGATATGGAGCAGTATTCTGATTTCAACTGGTTAAAATTATATTTTGAAACTATTTAGGGCAGTAATACTGTTAAAGAATATACTGAATATTTATTGAGCAACCTTCTAAGACGTGTTATTTTTCTGAGGATCACTCCACTTGTCTTATCAATAAAAAATATGCTAACCAGCAGATAATGGTTTGTGTGTTAATAATGCCTTTATTTACGTGATTATTCACTATTTCACTAAAGATGGTGAAAAATAATGAATTCCGATTCTTGCATATTTAGTAATGGACAAATACGATCAGTGAAAAACACCATTATGAAGGTTATGTTGAGCTTTTTTGGCTAATTACTGTTTACGTGCGCAGCTATTTTCCACTGAATTCTGGGACCAAATGCCTCTGCGATCAAAGATGGTTGAACAAGACGATTCACCAATCGGACCGGAAGTTCAAATCTTGATTACCTTCCTGTCTCTGAGTCACCTGGATCTGACTTTGTTTGATAAACAATCTTTAGCAGACAAGTTGCACCTCGTGACCAGACATCATCAATGTTAAGTTGATCAGGATTTTTTCTTTACCGTAAGGTAAGTAAGGTAGGTAAAACTCTCTTCTCTGTCATTTGCAACATCAATAAAAACAAAATATAATGCAATTGAACAAAATAGTATGGTAGACGATAATTGGGAAAGGGGTTGTATTTTTTAACTACGTCGGAAATTTCAGAAATGGTAATTAATGACACGCTAGTTAACATTTTATGTCGCTAATAATTACAAAACATTGACGACTTGATAAAGTTATTATTTGGTATACAAGAAGACATTTTTCAAAACTGCTGCTGATCAGAGGCCTTTTTTGCTGGCTTAGTGATGTCATAATCAGAAAATACATTTTTATAATTTAATATATATTTTCATAAACGATAGATGTATTTTTGTTTGTTTCCATCAGTCAACTGAGCTAGTTTCATTGCTTTTCTCTCCCTCGGTTGTGCTGTTTCCAGTGCAGCTCAGATAAATCAGAGCTTATATCCAATCAGATTTTCCACATGCACTGTCTCCGGGTGAAAATCTAACCGTGAGGCCTATAGAATTTCAAGTGAATCCCATCTTTTGCTGAAGCAAATGGGGAGGAGGTTGTTGATTGTCATATTCTTCAACCAATCAGATTTCGAGTTCGCCATAATGAGCCTATTCTTTGGCACGTAGCAGCCTTCTAGCTTGCCCAGTTGCCTACCTGCGCATTTTTCAGGTGGTGTGATCGGAGAGCCAGCTACCTAAGTGAGGTAAAGCTAGTTAGGATGTAATGTAGGAACACCTAAGATTTATTTTAACTTTCTTTCGTGAGGTTGAGATTTTTTAGATATAGCGCTTTCCGTTTGATTTTTGTTTAGATTTGTACTGAGCCCTGTTGTCTTTTTAACGCACAATGGAGGAGAAGGATTGCATTTGGTGGCGGATTTACTGGTAAAGCCTTTTTCGAGAAAACACGGAAATTTCGAGGAACCAACCCCCCACCTTGCAGCCCTGTCCCAGTCAGGGAAAGGATTTGTGTTCCACTTTCAATCGATCAACTACGTACAAGTACACCTGGCTTACAGCGTCGAAAGAACATTGTTGTTGTGAGTACGTTCTAATTTGTTTGGTACCTGTAATGTCATTGATTTGGGCTTTGCGATGTCTATTTGTGTTGCTGCATCCTGTCATACTGCATGATGGTACTGTACATCCTTGATGGTTTCATTCGCTATGTGTTCATGTTTCCGTAATTACTAGTGTTGTAAGCCTCTTGTTAAATCGCTTTATTATATCCAGCAAATACGTCGAAAGAATTAAGGTTGACTAACGTTTTTATTTTTCTTTGCATAGTTTTAACAACATTGTTCAACGAAATACTGACAGGGTGGGCATCTTGATGAGTTGATGTCATGAAGTCGTTAATTGAATCGTGGTAGCGTAACATTGATCATGTGTCAGTGATGTAGGCTACTGTAATATTATTCACATGCCAGAGAGAACGAAATATTTGCAGCTTTTCATAGAATGTAAAATGGTATTGTGTTGCATTTGTCTGTTAGCCCAGGGCTTAGGAACACAAGTGTGAATCCTTACCCTAGGGTTAAGCCTTAGCCCAGGGTTTATAAACTCTTTTGTGAACACAGGCTAAGCTAACGCGGGGCCAGTCTTAGCCTGGGACAATGCCGTGTGTAAAGGCCTTATATTTTCCATCCCCCCACTGTAATGTATATGGGATACTTTTTGCGGAAAAACTCTTTAGTACCGCAGTGAATGTATTGCACGAAATACTCAGGAGAGTTTGTAAAATTACAAATATACACTGCATGAAAAGGCCTGTTTCGGAGTGTGTCCATACAAGTAAAGATCTTTGTAATGGTGATAAGTAAAAGGTCAGTACAGAGAAGTCGCGATATAAAACGATTTTAAACATTCGTAAGAAATCAGCTCTTGACATTTCTGGAAACTTTGGACATGCAAATGAGTTCTTAACACTTGTCTTTTGTCCTCATTCTAATTTCAACAGTTTACACTCAGCAGGCAACCTAAAGTTAAAAAGCAGTATACTTTAAGTGTTGTACTTTTGGACAAAAAGTAGTATAGAAATAGTTCATTGACTGAAAATGGACCCAGTTATTTTAAAATGTTGGATACTTGTATATAATATAATTTAAATCAAATAATTTTAGCAATTTTAACACACTGAAATATATGTAGTACATTATATGGTTTTAAAATATTTTTTAAAGTGCAACAAAAGTTGTTCCAAAATAATATTTTTATTGTTTACAAGTGTGTGGCTGTTTACCATGACAACAAAGGAAAAATAAAATAACAAAGGAGTCATTGAATAAAAGCTTTTATAAAAAGGCTGGTTGAGGATTCAGATTCACAAGAAGTTTGATGTTATATTGCAAAGTTCAAGAAACAATGTCAGCTGAACAATGGCAAGATTCTTGTTTGGATATAATAATGTAAACGTAAGAACTCCCGCACTCAGTCTGCATAACATGCAATAAGAATTTAATAACAACGTTTCGGTAGCAAGATTTCAACAGTTTACACTCAGCAGGCAACCTAAAGTTGGTACCGAAACGTTATTAAATTCCTATTGCAAGTTACGCAGACTTTGTGCGGGAGTTCTTTTGTTTACTTGAATCGACCTTTGGTCTTCTCCAACGCACCGGTCGATCTACAGGTGTGCAAAAGTTCGGTTTCTCAATGGATATAATAATCTGAAAACCCTATGCAGATCCTCTCTATCCTAATTTGATATGACAAACAGCTTTTTACGGGTAAGGCAAATAATTTCAGAAGTAACTGCAAATGAAACACTGGTCAGTTGGTTATTCTCACTCTCTTCAGTCTCTATTGATTTCCTCTGCTTTTGTTTTAGCTTGTGTCCACAAATTTCTTTGCAATTTGTGCACACTGCTGCATTGGCCAGTTTCTCTGTTGGCGATCATCTGCCTTGCGCTTTGACAGTATAACGACTCGACTCAAGTCCATTAGAGTAAATTACGCTTAAAGTGTAAATAAATAAAAGAGCGGAGATGACACACTGTTTTCCAATTATGGTTCAAAACTGGACCGCACAGACTATATGTTTCGATGGCCCATCAAATTCATGGAAATAGGAGGGCGTAGTGATGGAAAACTAAATAACCCAATGTGGCGAAGAAAACCAGGAGTGAGGGCGTGACGATTTTCAATGACCAGTGAAATGAAGAGGATTGGAGTTCACTACAACCCCGCTTCTTTTTTGAACTCACGAGAATGTTTTACTTTGCAATTGTTTTACTGGTGGTTGTAAACGAAGTCTAACATTTCAGTAAAGCGTCGAGAATGCATTCCAGCAATTTCTATTCAACTCGCCAATTTATGGAAATGGATACTGAAAACGCGACAACAGTTCAAGGCAGTCCAAGTAATTTTGTTACTACAAATCAAGGTAAGAGTCGACTAATAGCTTACTGTCTGTACATTAGCTAGCAGTACGTGCGGTATCGAGTTGTTTTGTGTTTCAGCTATCTAGCTTGCTGGGTACCGTTGTTACATACAGAAAGCAATATTAAGCGCATTGTAACTAGATAACTAACCCTAGTAAAACATTATATAGATATATTTATGCACATACATACCTAGCAAATAACCAGACTATTGACTGTATTTATACCAGGTTGCTCGACAGAAGGCCGGGGCCTTGTCTTCTCGAGCAAGAGGAAATATATTTTCTGTAAGTTGAGCGTTTAACTACAGTACCTATGTTAGTTTTGTGCAGTTTGTAATTTTATTAGAATTTTTATCATTTGCTAATTGCCAGGATTTACTCCATTTTCATAGTGTGTGGTCAGGGACCTACACAATACTGCTGGCGAGGATGAAAAGTATATGCCGCATGAAAGGTGAATGTGAATTTATATTACTTTAAAAAATGTCAAAATAGTCAAAAGAAATAAACCAATAAGTGTGTGGTGGCTGCGTGAAATGGAACATTCATCATGCAAATGTATGAAGATTAGTCTAAGGTTGTCTGGATTGTGGGCTTTGGGGAGGAATAATTTGGCGGGAATAACACTGCAATAAACACTGTACCTAGTTATATAAATTGGTTAGCACCTTGTTATTGAGTTTAACTTGATTAATAACTTGTTAATTACCATTTATTGACATATTTATTAAGCGTAGAAGGGGCATGGCAGAGATTTCAAGATTTCAAAATTTTTTGCTATACTGCACTGATTGAAAATGTACATCATCTGCGATAGATGGCTCCACTACTGTTCTGAAAAAGGAATGTTTTGTCTTTCATACCTCAGGTAGAACAGTCAACACAACACTGGTGTGCTGGGATTAGTGGTAAATCATATTAGTCTAAAATGTATTGATGAAGAATGTAGCGGGACTGACGAAGAAGGTACGAAATAGCCTGACTGCAAACTCATTGAATTAAGGATTATAAAGCATATTATAATTGTTAAAACACCACACATGACTTCTCAGATGCAGCTGCAAGCCGATACTGGACACAAAGGGAGAAACATTGTTCATGGACAACCTGGACAAAGCAGCAAAGAGGGACATCAAAGAGCGCACACGGCACCGCAAGCGACAGGTTTGTTTATAAATGTTGAGACAGAAAAAACCTTTTGAGAATGTTTGTTATATATTTGATTGGAAGTGATGACTAATTTATCTTACAAATTAAATAAAATAAGGCCACATCTATAATGGGTGTATATCCCTTTTAATATGAAGGTAAAACAGCGACAAAAGTTTTTCATTTGTAAAAAAAAAAAAAAAGATTTGCAAACTTGGAATTACTTTTGTAGTTGTATAAAAATGTGCATAGTATAACTAACCTGATATTTGGAATCTTGCTACTCATTATTAACACTTGCCATCTTAAAATAGAGACACAGTTTTGTTACTAAAATTTCGCTAGAACTGTGACAAAATGACTTGTATTTGTAAATCTCAGTTTGCAGTAGTATGTTTCACAGCGTTAACAAGCGGATATACCCATGAGGACTCTGATCGGCACGGCATAGCTTTTTCTGACAAATGAACTGAGTGCATGGTGAGTCTGTCACGTTTTCATGTTTTAACCCATTTGAGTAGATTCTGGAAAACAAGTGTTTTAACTCATAGTGATGTATTGCAGAGGAGGAAAAACAGGTTTAGCATGGTCCGCTTCTCCTACCCGCTCGTACCTCAGTTGTTGATGCTATACCAAACCTTTTATCCAGTTAGTTAAACGCGACAATGCATTTGAAAAGTACGAAAAACTGTTTTGATTGAAAAAAATCTAAACGTTATAGGAATAATAACTTGCTAAATTACTACGATGGAAAAATGTTAATTAGCTAGGAATTGACATTTTGCATATGATTTTTCATGCTGAAACTGTACCCTGTTCTTTGGAGCAGAAATTCCTATAAAGTAAACAAACAGTGATGACAGCCCTAGCAGATAAAACAAATGTGTAGAACAAATGCAAGCACTTTAAGTGATAGACGAAAACTACATGATATGACATGAACCATTTTAAACTGGTGTATATACGCCCAAACTAGTCTAATACAAATTATGAATTGTGCAAAGTGAATTTCTATTATTCTTGTGGTAAATACATATCCATGTCAAAGGCAAAACGTTAAGTAGCCATGTAAATTCCTTGATAGTTGCTAGATTTACATTTTATTAATTTACCTAGTAGACTTCAGTAAAACTTTGTGCATTGATCTAGCTAGGTGGAAAAAATAATCTAGGTTTGTTATCCCATCAAAAACTGGTACGAGAAGCCGACCGTGCTTAGCCATATTTTTCTTCCTCTGCATCACTATGAGTTGAAACCGGTTGAGACTCTGGCACTGCGTGTTCCAGAATCGACTCAGATTGGTTAAAAGGTGAAAATGTTACGTTCACGATGCATTCAGTTCATTGGAAGAAAAAGGTATGGCCTGCCAATCAGAGTCCTCATGGGCATATCCGCTTGCAAACGCTGTGAAACGTACTACCGCAGACTGTGATTTACAAATAAAAATAATTTCATCATAGTTCTAGTAAGATTTTAGTGACAAATCTCTGAGCGTCCGCGTTTTATGTTGGCAAGTGTTATTAATGATTCCAAATTTTAAGTTTATTACAAGTATGGACATTTTTTATACAACTACAAAAGTAATACCTATTTGGAGAACTTTTTTACAAGTGTGCAACATATTTTACAAATAAAAAGCTTACGTCGCTGTTTTATCTTCATAATTTTATTATGTATTTGAATTTATCCTAACACCTTTAACTTGCTTAAATGTGAAACGTATGACTTGCTGTAATGTTTGGACCGCTTAAGATTTTTACAGTTTGACATTTTACCGTTTTGGCATTGTCAATTTATTGTCTACTGTACTTTCACAGGCTTTGGCTAGTTGGCTGAAAGAACTCTTGGCTGAAGAGAAGTTGCATTTTGCCGAGGCAACTGGGGACATGATTTCTGATGTGGAGACCGATCCCGGTGGATTTTTGGTTTCCTCTCCTAGCTGGCACTCTGCTGAGTTTGAGTACCTGATGAAATCAGCTGACGAATGAAGGAGAGCCGACCACTCTCATGGGGAGGAGTGGGGTCGCCAAAATGAACACCACAGCCCTACCCTGGACACCTGATTTCTCAGAACATTTCTTTAAATGTTCAATAAATATCCACACCAGACATCATGTCCTCAGTTGCCCGGTAAACCACAGCTTCTCTTCTAAGAGAAGCTGTGGTTTACCGTAAGGTCACTTGAACTGGACATGATGTCTGGTGTGGATACTTGATTTTTGGTTTCCTGATCAAATTAGCTGACCAGCGAAGGTCACTTGAACTGGACTGATTTTTTACACACACGCACATACACACACACACTCAAGTCTCAATTGCTGCTACCAGACACTGTACTTTATATAGTTTTTAGTATCTTTATTAAGGTGTAGTTATTTTGTTGTCCATTACTGAAAATTTTTTGCTATTTGTTTTTAGCCTTTCTATTGGTGCATTGCTGTGAGGTAAGTATTGCATAAAGGTTTTATTCACATTGCCAATTTATTTTCTATTGTTACTCCTCAAAATCTTTCATTTAAAAAAAACTACCTAGCAGAGTCAAAAAAATGTCTAACATTAATGATAAATCCTATCGACGTTAGCTAGCTAGTAATGTTAGCTAATGGAAATATATTTAACTAACCTCAGTTTAAGCTAACATTTGTCCATCTAAAATAATTTTGGTGACATAAACATTATAACATATGGTTTAGCTAATAATAATAATTTAATTTAATAATTTGACCATTTAGAGATGGTGTCATGCTTTTATGCCTCGGTAGCTAACCTATGCTCATAATTGCTAGAAAAGCCTCAGTCAAAGCTAGCGTTAGTTCTCTTTAAGTCATTCTGGTGACATGAACATTATAACCAATGCTTTAGCTATTAAACATTTGCTTTGGTAGAGAGGGTGTTATGTGTTCAAGCCTCAGTAGATAATCCATTCTCAGTAGTTAAGTGATTTCTGTTTTCATTTGTTTCTACAATTTCACTTGTAACTGAGGGCTAAAATTATCAATTGCACCTTTTTAATTGTAGACATGGCAGTTAAATTAAAATGAAATCTGAGTTGTAATTTAACAACAACACATGGGACACATAGGCTTTATGCCCATGCCCTGCCAAAGTCAACATATTTTTATGATAAGAATAGGGAGGGTATTTTCCAAATAATTTAAAATCTGGAAAGTTATTGGTTTTATTATTGCCACCTGTAAGTCTTTTGATCATCAAAATTAAACAATTCTGAGAAATAGTTTTCTCAATCATTGACGTTAAAACGCATACTTAAGTAAACATACCTTTGAAAATGATAATGATTATCTGTTCTGACCCAATCATTAATATGCCCTGCGCTGGGGAAGACTGACAAACGTCCATTCAGTTACATTTACCATGCAATTAGGGTACATTTATTGCATTCTGAAAAATTCAAACAACTTCCTAGTTACATTGTTTGGTGCTTAAGGTGTTGTGCTGTCTGATAGCGTCAGACTTTTGAAGTGTCCATATTTATCTGATACACAAAATTTTATTATAATACCAATTGATGTAAATGTCCTGAAAACTATTGCAATGTAACATGCAAGTAAATTCAGTTTGGCCGAACAGCGGCGGCATAATAGCCATAACACAAAATCTGTTGTTCTTTTTCACTCAGTGAGATTACATTTGGTACACATGATCAGGGTTGTGATTTTACTTTGGGTGAATGATGTTTCAAGTTGGCCACATGGGGGCACCATAGGAAAGGAAAAACCATAAATGTCGTATTGCTTGCAACTATGGATATAAGTTGAAAAAAATTTGCAGTCTGGCTAGTAGTAGCTTCAATGCTGAAACCAGCTTAATGCTGCTTGCATCTTTAATTATTAATTATTAAAATTGTTTTGTTTGATGGAAGGTCTACCATTTTAATGGTTGAATTGCATAGATCTGAACATTTTTGATTTGGCTAAGCAAAGTCAAGTCTGATCAGACAACGGAATCTTATTCCACTGCCATGTGCTATTGGGCATAAATACAGCACATTGAATGAAACATCAACCAAGCCAGTTCTGGATGGAAAAGGAACTTTGACATAGACTATTATGGAAACTTGTCTTAATTGGGTGTGCGCTTCACTCTCATGATGGAACTTCTGAGATCCACAAGTTTTCAGGACTGATCTATTGTCTTCATTGTTGGGAGTTGACGGAACAATACTCAGTGGATGAAAGTCCAATGGACTGTTGAAGCACACTAATTGTTGTTTTGCAATTATACTTTCAAAAGATTGGGACATCGCAACCCCTTTTCTGATGATACATCACGTCACTGACTGGACACAGACAACAGAGTGTGAGTACCAGCAACATGTTCAAGAAGGATTTCTACAACCACACTGGTCGAATCTGTTCCAAATCTTCCTGACCACTCACATGGCAGAACGATGCCAGGGTCAGATCACTTAGCTTCTCACTCCATTTCTAGATGAACCATCGACAAGCGAGATGAGAGGAGAATCCACCTGAGCCCTGAAGGACTCCACATACTACAGGTCAGAGTACCATGGGCCAGTTGACTGGAAAGGTCACATGGAAGACACTGTTGTGGTATTAATCTTGAATTAGTGAAGTTTTGGAAACTCACTACTCCACTGCACACCTACACTGACTTGTTAGGACAACCAGGCAATTTGCTGGGTCCACATCACACTGAATGCAATAACTGATATTGGAACTTTACATCACTGATACAAGACAGAGAAGACTGAAGACTAGAACTACAGGACATTTGATGGGAATCTAGCTTAATTCCTAACAATCAATAGTTTTCCTAAATTGACTGGTGTTTTGATATTATGTATGTTTGTTCATTCCTCACAAGGCAGGTAGAGGACTACATATGATCACTACCCAAACATTGGTCACTGATACTTGTCCTTTGGTGAAGTTGTTTCGTAGTCATGATTACGGCAGTTTTCCTGATATGTTTAATAGCGCCATATTCCTTTTCAAGAGTAGAAACTGTCACTTGTACATTCATTGGAGTTGAGTGTTGTGTTACGTTCAGGATATGTTGGGTCGTTAGTATGATGTTGATGCATGACTCGTGATATGGACAAGGGGGGACTTTGATTGTCTAGAGGGTTTATTGGGAATAAATTATGCATTTCATTAATATGTCATGTTAGGTATGTTTCTGATGGACACGGGTTGGACTGATAGTAATCTGATATTTGATGTGTATGGTAAAGATCGATTACCATGGTCGCCACGACTGCAGTGTCATACAGCGTTGTGTCAGAGCAAGGTGTGTCCATTGCATCTTATTTTCATTTAAGGGATAATAAAGCCTCATAGGCCAAATAATCCTTTTTTATTATTTTTTTAATTGTTTTTTCACAGAAGTGTTTGGTCCTTTTCATTTCGTTAGGAATTGGACTGTACTTTTATTTTGCTAGTTTTATCAACATGTAATGATTATTTGTTACATGTTTGAAGGGGGGACTGATAGATATTGAGCATGAAAAGTAATTTAATTAAGCTTGACACAATGTATGAGAGTACTAACTATCTCTGTACGAAGGACACTAGGTAGGAAATGTGATGCCCCATTACTGATGGGTCCCAAACACACTGTCCATACCACCTGCTAGGAACTGTGTATGTGACTGTCATAGGACTCTCTGAATAGACCCTTGGATCATAGGTTGGAATACACCATACAAGGGTATTTTGTAGGATAAATCTTTCTTATAATAGTCTGTGTAATGATTGGCTATGAACACTGACCACCTCCTATGTGTCCTGGCATAAAATACTTTTAAGTTTGTAATCATTGGAGAACTTGTAAGAACTATGGAAGGTCAACATCTTGGACTCATGCTCATTAAAGATTCTCCCCTGACTTGTTTGTTTAAAGACTCTGTTCAAGGATCAAAAGTGGACAGAAGCTAACAGCCATAACACAATATCTGTTGTTCTATGTCACTTAGTGAGATTACATTTGGTACACATGATCAGGGTTGTGATTTTACTTTGTGTGAATGATGTTTCAAGTTGGCCACATGGGTGACACTCTAGGAAAGGAAAAACCAAAGATGTCGTATTGCTTGCAACTATGGATATAATTTGAAAATAATTTATATCTGGCTAGTAGTAGCTTCAATGCAGAAACCCGCTAAATGCTGCTTGCAGCTTTAATTATTATTATTATTTTTTTGGCAAAAAAGGGTGTTTTTGCAAATTCCTGTGAGATAAAATGGCTAAAAGGTGGCCAAATGTTTATGGTAGTAAAGGACCAAGGGCCACAACTTCTGGTGGAGTGGCATTCATGTCGGCCTCATGGTGGCACTGTCACAAGCCTCCAAAGTCACACTTATTGCAAGCTCACCACGTCCACCCCTTGTAAACTAGAGTCTTGAAAAATGGTATATAGGTGTATCTCCTCATGATGAACATTGTTGCCATTGGGACCCATAAAGTCCGCCATGATGGATTTTCTGCCATTTTGTTTTATTTGAAAAACACTAAAAAATTAACTCCTCTGGCACCAAATGTCCAATCTACACATACTTTGATATTTGGCATCTAGAGACCAAGTTCCTCAAAAGTTATATCAGCCAGGCCAGTTTGTCAAAAAACATTGATGCTATTGACCAATGAACATGTCCAAGGGTGTGGTTTTGCACATGTATAGACATCTTCTACAAGGATAACGGTATAATAATTCTACTTGGTATGTTCACAAGGACCATACGGAAAAAATGACTGCAAGGATTTTTTCATCAACCACACGGTGGCGCTATTGAGGTTTTTCACATTAGCAAGGTCTCCATACTCACCCCGTTTAAGATAGCCTTGAAAAGAGGTAGATAAGTCCACCTCTTCATAAGGAACATATTTGCCATTGGGACTCTTTAACTTCATTTTAAGGGTTTGGCGGCCATTTTGAATTTGTGAAAAACACTTTAAAATCATCTCCTCTGGCACCGAAGTACCGATCTTCACGTACCTTCATATTTGGTATCTATGGACGATGGTCTTCAAAAGTTATATCAATCAGGCCAGTATCTTAAAAAACATGGCCACCATTGACAGATGAACATGTGCAGGGGCGTGGTTTTGCACATATCTAGACACATCTCCAACAAGGATAATTGTATAATAATTATACTTGGTGCATATGCTAACAAAGATGATACGATAATAATGAATGCAAAGATTTTATATCAGCCACACTGTGGAGCTATTGAGGTTTCTTACATTTGCAAGCTCACCACGCTCACCATGTTTAAAATAAAATCTCGAAAAGAGGTAGATAAGTATATCTCCTCCCAAGGAATATATTTGCAATTGGGACCCATTAACTCAGCTGTATTGTTATTTTGGCACGTCACAATTTGTGTGAAACACGTCAATATATAATATAAAATAACTGATCTTAAAGTAAGTTGATATTGTGCATCCATACACAAAGGTCTGTAAATGTCATGCAAACCAGGCCAGTATTTTTAAGAAAACATGGTCCCTGTGCATGGGCATGGTTTTGCACATGTATGTATATAAATCAGACAGCAGTAATCTTATTATGATTTCACTTTGTAAAAATGTTGAGAAACATTCCAGGACATGCCAGGAGAAGCATATTGCAATCCAAAAGACATAAGCATGATCGAACCTGACGAATTCACGGTCATGCTGTTTACCGTGTGTGATCACATGCTTAGTAAATGAGATGTAGTTCCATTTATATGCTATCCTATTTGCAATTCAAACATATACCTCTTCATTAGCCAAATAATTTAAGAATACATTTGATTATATCTAGATGGCTTTTATTAATAAACATCAGGAAAGAAAGGCTAAACACGCAATAGAGCAGAGTTTGTTAATGTTGTAAAAGCATAGCATGTAAAGCATTGTTTTATCATTTTGAGGACCACTGCGATAAAGAAAAATATTGGGCATCACTTTGCGACCATAAAATGAGAATGTTGTTGCACTGCAGGTATATTATTAATGTTTTATATAGGCGAATAAGCGATTGGGTAAATTATGGATACTTTGAAAGTAGACAAAAAGCCTACATTAGTACAAATGAACACAAACATTTTTATAGTCATGGATGTGGTGTAGCTAAGTTCTTTAGAATATGTATTATTTTTATTGAAATAAATACAAAATTTTGGAACTGCGTGACGCAACCTGAGAACTTGGAACGCGATCGGCGGACTATCCGCTGTGGTGGTACGTCACACATATTTTTGAGTCAACGAAAGGCATCCTTACTAGTTGGTTGACTGATTTACGGGCAACAACGGAAAACAAGGTGTCGCATGTACATTTTTACCGACATGAAATCAATGTGATGTTTAATTCCAAATTGTGTATTTTAGTCATTGTAGAAGTTTAAGTAGCTAGTGTAATGACGTTAGATTGTGCCGTGATGCAGTAATCCAATGTGCTAACGAGAGCTAGCTAGCAAGTCTGTCCTGCACTAGTGCTAGCGGTGTAAAGTAGTAGCTAACTCTTACAATGTTAAACCGTTGTGTTCATCACAATGTTCATTGTGTTTGAGTCAGATGTTCCCAGAGGTTCTAGTAACGTGTTGATAATGCCGTTTAGGCTTAACTGGTAGTTACTGGGGCATGCCTATAAATGTTACTCAACGGTCATCTCTGCTGAAGTGAGCTACGTGTAGTACTGTAGCACTAGCAAGTGAAGGTACAGTTTTGTACAGTACTGTTTAACCGCATATTTCTGGCTTTCACAAGCTGTTGCATCAACTAACTGCCTAGTTGCATTAATTGGGGGTTAAGGTATATAGAATCTGATAGTGTCAGAGATCTGCTGTACTGTTCAACCAGGCGAGATATATTGGTTGTGTGAAACGTTCACCGTGTCAAAGTTGGGTGGTAGTTTGTGATGTGTGAATCATGAACGATTCATTTTTTTTTAACTAATCTTTTCAGTGAACTGGGTGTACTGAATCACTACTCTAGAATATTCGTTCAATCAGTGAATCAATTTTGCACAAGAGAATCACAGAGCTTTAGACCGCTGTGAAATCGGAATGGAAAGTCTTTCATCACCAATACTTAACACTTGTCAGAAGTCACAATCCACTGAAAAACTATAATTTAAAAAATAATTGTGGAAGCCAGTATGTTAGCCTCATCTTATAGGTCATTTTTGGATCTGAAATGTAGGCTATAGGCGTATCCGAGCCGACTTGTATCCCTGAACTTCCGATCTAAATAACCCACGGGATCCAACAGTTAACATTTACTTTTCACATGATTTTGTTATAGTTCGTCCGGTCAAATACATGGTTTAGCCTATGTTGCATTTTTTAGAAAGTTAAAACGTAGACAAATGGTCTGTTGTATGGACACACTACGCATCTCTCTCCAAAATGCACTGTCTTCTCTGCCTCTAAATTGTGCGCTTTAGGGTAATTTATTTAAGTAGACAATGGCTGCTTAAGCACATCCGTTACATAGCCTGTGCACAAGTGTAGGTCCATAGCAGTGCATGTGGGATGTCTTATAGTAGTTAAGAATAATTGTATGAACTGCATTCCAGAGCCGCAGAGCGTCTGAAATTCGTTTGTCGTCACCTCTCGCTCTTAGTCAGCCGCGTTGGATATCATGCGATTGCGAATGATAGCCTATTACTGAAATGTATTTACAACAGTTCAACATGTTTATTAATTTCAGGATATTTTCTTATTATAATAAAATTTCTGATAAAGTCTGTATTTTATCACACCAATCCAAGAACCATGGCAACCAAGCTTGATCTGACTCGGGAACCGACAGTCAACTGCATAATGTTGTAGGCCTATCCGACCAAGTCGGGAAACGACTAAGTTATTCAACATTTACAACTACATCCACAACTATAACTTTAGCCAATTCTGAAAACGGTGGTGTTCCTGTAGTAAGAACTAGAGTGACTCGGACTGCAGGAAACAAGTATGGATGTTAGGATAGGATAGCACTGGTTTTTCATTACAGCCTAAGATATGGATGCTCCTTAAGTACAGAAACCAAACATGCACAGTGAATTTGATAACTTTTTTATTGCTGTTGTTCATCGTGAGTGCTAGGGCAAAAACATAAATGTGCAACCCTTTTGGGGTTGTGAGTGCTAGGGCTAGTGTGAGTGCTAGGGCTAAAACAAACGTGCAACCATTTGGGTCCCCAGTACCAGGATTGGGAAATAATTAAATAGCTTAATGCTGAAACCTGCTAAATGCTGCTTTCAGCTTTAATGATTATTATTGTTATTCCGGCAAAAAAGGGTGTTTTTAGCAAATTCCCGTAAGATAAAATGGCTTAAAGGTGCCCAAATTCTTATGGTAGTAAAGGGTCAAGGGCCGCAACTTCTGGTGCAGTGGCATGCATGCCGGCCTCATGGTGGCGCTGTCGCAAGCCTCCAAAGTCACACTTTTTGCAAGTTCACCACGCCTACCCCTTGTGACCTAGAGTCTTTTGGTACATAGGTGTAGCTCCTCTTGATGAACAGTTTTGCTATTGGGACCAAATGTCCGATCTTCACGCACTTTGATATTTGGCATCTATGGACAATGGTCTTCAAAAGATATATCAATCAGGCCAGTATGTTGAAAAACATGGCCGCCATTGACAGATGAACATGTGCAGGGGTGTGGTTTTGCACATATATAGACATCTCCTATAAGGATAATGGTATTATAATTCTGCTTGGTACTTATGTTGACAAGGACCATATGGAAAAAATGACTGCAATGATTTTTTTATCAACCACACGGTGGCACTATTGAGTTTTTTTTACATTAGCAAGGTCACCATGCTCACCCCGTTTGAGATACAGCTTTGAAAACAGGTAGATAAGTCCATCTCCTCATAAGGAACATATTTGCAATTGGGACCCATTAAGTCGGGCGTAATGTTTCTTTTGGTGATTCTGAATTTGTGAAAAATGCTTCAAATGCTACTTCTATAGCATCAAATTACCTATGTTAAGTGTGATTACATTTGGTACACATGGTCAGGGTTGTGAGTTTAGTTTATATGAAAGATGTTTCCATTTGGCCACATGGGGATCCTAGTGAAAAGGGAAAACCATGCATGTAATATTGTTTACAGCTATGGACATGAGTTGGATTTGTGTCCTATTGGAAAAACTGCAATGTGGCTACTAATAGCTTAATGCTGAAACCCACTAAATGCTGCTTGCAGTTTTAATTATTATTATTATTATTTGTCTGCCGTTTTAAGGTGTTTTTTGCAGATTCCCGTTAGATAAAATGGGGCAAAAAGGCCCATATTTGCACGGTAGTACATGGCCCACAACTTCTGATGCAATGCTATGCAACTCGGCTTCACAGTGGCGCTGTCACAAGCCTCCAAAGTTGCACTTTTTGCAAGCTCACAATGCCCACCGCATGTGAGCTAGAGTCTTGAAAATTGGTACATAGTTCTATCTCCTCACTAGAAAACTTTTTGCCAATGGGACCCATAAAGTCCGCCGTGATGGATTTTCTGCCATTTTGGATTTTGTGAAAAACACTTAAAACGCTACTCCTATTGTACAAAATGACCAATCTTCACGTATATTTATATTTGGCATCTATGGACAAAGGCCATCAAACGCTATATAAGCCAGGTCAGTAGGTTACATGGCCGCTATTACAACATGGCCGCAATTGACCAATAAACATGTGCAGGGGCGGGGTTTTGCACATTTATGCACACAACTACTACAAGGATAATGATATTATAATTCTACTTTGCCCGTATGTTGACAAAGATGATAGAACAAAAATAAATGCAACATTTTTTAATTAACCACACGGTGACGCTATTGAGGTTTTCCAAATATGCTAGTTCACCACGCTCACCTCTTTTCAGTTAGAGCCTTGAAAAGACATAGATAAGTCCATCTCCTCTCATGGAACATATTTGCAATTGGGATCCATTAACTTTTCTGTTATTATTTCGGCCATTTTGATTTTGTGAAAAAGACTTAAAACGCTACTCCTATGGCACCAAATAACCGATCTTCACGTAAACTTATATTTGGCATCTATGGACAAACGCTGTCAAACGCTATATAAGCCAGGCAGGTAGGTAAAAAACCATGGCCGCTATTGACCAATAAACATGTGCAGGAGCGGGGTTTTGTACATTTATGCACACAACTACTACAAGGTTAATGATATTATAATTCTACATGGTACGTATATTGACAAAGATGATAGGACAAAAATGACTGCAACATTTTTTGTCAACTACTCGGTGGCGCTATTGAGGTTTTCCAAATATGCTAGCTCACCACACTCTTCTTATGGAACATATTTGCAATTGGGATCCATTAACTTTCCCGTTATGTTTTTTCGGCCATTTTGAATTTGTGAAAAAGACTTAAAACGCTACTCCTATGGCACCAAATGACCGATATTCACGTAATTTCGTATTTGGCATCTATGGACGAAGGTCTTTAAAATCTATAGTAAGCAGACCAGTTTGTCAAAAAAACATGGCCGCTATTAACCAATGTGCATAGGCGTAGTTTTGCTTATATAGGCACAAAACTCAGGCATAATGGTATTATAATTCTAATTGTTGCATATGTTGACAACCATGAGATGACAAAAGTGAGTGCAAGAAATTTTCAATCCACCACATGGTGGTGATTTGGGGATTTTTACATTTGCCAGCTCACCACGCTCACCTTGTTTGAGTTACAGCCCTGAATAGAGGAAGTTAAGTCCATCGCCAAAAATTCCTACACGCTTAATGAGATTTTATTTTTACTTCACAATCTTTAGACGACAATGTGTCTAATTCTCGTCTAATCGACAATGTGTCTAATTGTTGTGCCACAAGGTGGCACTATTGATTTTTTTGACATATGCAACCTACGACGCTCACCCCGCTTGAGTTAGAGCCCTGAAAAGAGGTTGTGAACTCCATCTCCTTACATAGAAAGTATTTGCCATTGGAACCCATTAACTCCATCATTTTGAATATGTAAAAACGCTTAAACTTAATTCCTCTAGCCCCAAATGACCGATCTTAATGTTACTTCATATTTTGCCTGTACCTATGAAGATCTTTACATTTATATGAATGAAATCTGTTTGTGAAAGAACGTCACCGCTGTTGACCAACGAACATGCGCAGGGCCTAGTTTTGCACATATTAGCACATAACTCATACCCCAAAAATAGTATTATAATTCAACTTGGTAGGTTTGTTTACAATCAAGAAACGACCAAATGGGACCAAGCAATTTCTAATGAACCCCAAGGTGGCGCTATTCAGTTGGCCACATTTGCTAGCTCACATTGCTCACTGTGTGAGTAAAAGTCTGAAAAGAAGTATGTAAGGTAATCTCACAAATAAAATGTTTGCCATTGGAAGCCTTAAAGTTCAGCATGATGGACAAAAAATAAGCCATGCCACATTTGGTACTATTGCGTTCATATGTATTTCTCAGCGCAAATGGTGCAATAAGGATGTCAAATGCTGTTGGCTAAAACCCACTCAATGCTGCTTGCAGCTTTAATTTGTATCTACATTTGGAAACAACACAACATTTAGGAGATTTGCATGGTGAGCCAGCCACCTTTGGTTATCCACATTAAGGTATACCTTCTAATGTTAGAGTTTAATTGTCCTCAACAACAGTAAAATCTGACAAACTCTTATTTGTTAAGCCTATCCATTTCATTTGTCAGCTTCTCGCTTTCAACGCGACACAATAATAGCCTACATTGGAGCGCTTTTGATCCGGTATATTGGAGAAAAAAACATTCATGTGGGCACCTATTATGAGGAGAAGCATTGGGGGCTGTAGGACACACAACAAATAAGTGCTTTCTGTGGCTTGATTCATAACATGCATCTATAGTCAATTCATACATTTGTGATTGATGTCAACGCAGCTTTTGGTTTGGCAAAAACCGATTGCCCAAAGCGTGTGTTGGCGGTGAAAAGTTGCGCAAAGCAGAGAAATGTGCATCATCTTTCTTTTCTCTTAAATCCTTAATTCTGCGAGCGAACTTGCAATAAAATAATTAGTAAAGTCACATTTAAATGGTAAATTCATAAGCATGAATAAGAATGACAATTATATACTTTCAAAATTGCTTTTTTATCACCTGTCTGTTTAATAAGTAGCTTTGGAGTAGTATCGGTCTTCGTTCATATAAGTACACGTAACACCTACATAGTTCCTACATAACTACCCATTCTTACCACGTACTAACATTCTTGTTACTACGTAGTTACGTGGGAACTACCCTGTAAGTAATGGGCTGTAATTTGAAGGGTTACCCATGATTTTATTCTGAGGTGAATAATGACTAAATCTGTTTGAAATGGTTCAGAAAAATTGCGTTTACAAACAGAAAATGTATGTATAATCATGTATTATAAACTATATTTCACAAAATAATTTTTTTTCCGTTCATACATATTGGAACCATCACCATACTACCACTTTTATCACTTCCCAGTGGTGTAGTGGTTAGTGCATTTGTGTCTAGATCCATATGTGGTGGTTTCATGACTAGTACGTACATGTATATATGTGTATATAAAAGGGTGACTTAAAACAATTATTCTCTTAAATATATTATGAGATTCATGGTATGACAGAGTATATATATTGTTGTGGGATGGCTGTAAGAGTACCAAGTGGATAAATATTTCTGAGAGACAAAAATTGGAAAGTCAGAGGGGGGAATTGAACCAGGGTCAAAATGTTAATTTTGCACATCAAAATAAAATGTTCCCACAAGACCACAGGCTCTGCAGCTGCTATCAACTATTCCGTATAGTCTCCAAATGCACATTTTAGCCTTACCATTAGTTTTTTGTGGAAATGCAATATGGACAACAGAACTTTTATTAACGGAACTAAAGTGTACTTTTGTGAATCCCAAACAAGCCCTGCTGTCCTAAACACTTTGAGTGCCCTCCGTAGTAATTTGTTGTTAATATAGTTCTGAAGGGACAGCTACGTGTTCTCAAGGCTGAATTGTGCTGCTCAGCCACCAACTGCAAAAATTGCTTGTCGACGCTAAATTTCCATTTGAAATGAATGGGAGTTGGTCACGTGGCTTCTACAAAGCCCACACGGCCATCTTCCATTCAACATACAATTTCTATACAATGTGTTGGAGACTTGAATGTAAAAGGGACATTTTTGGCTAACACGCCCTTAAGCGTTCTCTTCAGAGCAGCAGAGGCGTTTTGCTGCTTGTAGATATATCATGGGGGTTATACTTGAGGGCGTGTTATTAGCCCCATCTTGCCCTGGCCTAGCAGTGCCTACACACAGCGCTTAGCCATGGCATGTTGGCCATATATCACAACCCCCCCCCCAGGATGCCTTATTGCCACCCTGTTTACCAAGGGAGATATACTGTATACACTACACTCTCCAGGAGGTATTTAGCATTGTGTTGTTCTGTTGTTGCTGAATGCTGTAATATAAACAATACTTACCAGATGTCTGGTTAACCTACAACCCTGTTTCCAAAAAGCTGGGACGCTGTGTAAAGTGTAAGTAACAACAGAATGCAATGAGGTGCCAGTCATGTAAATCCATATGCAATAGAAAGGAGCACCAAGACAACATATCAAATGTTGAAACTGAGATTTTTTATTGTTGACAATATGGGCATATTTCGAATTTGATGCCAGCAGCATGTGTCAAAAAAGTAGAGACAGGCATATTTACCACTGTGTTGCGTCACCTCTTCTTTTAACAATACTCTAAGTGTTTGGGAACTGAGGAGACTGATTGCTGTAGTTGTGAAAGTGGAATGTTTTTGCTTGATATAGGATTGCAAGTGTTCAACAGTTCAGGGTCTCCATTCCCGTATTTGTCTTTTCAAAATGCACCAAATGTTTTCAACAGGGGACAGACCTGGAGTGCAGGCAGGCCAGTTTAGCACCTGGACTCTTTTACTACTGAGCCATGCTGTTGTGACATGTGCAGAATGTGGTTTGCATTGTCTTGCTGAAATAAGCAAGGCCTTCCCTGGAAAAGACGTTGTCTGGATGGCAGCATATGTTACTCCAAAACCTGTATTTATTGTTCAGCATTTATGGTGCTTTCACAAAGGTGGAAGTCACCCATGCTATGTGACCTAATGCACCCCCATACCATCATGGATGCTGGCTTTTGAACTGTGGGCTGTTAAGCCAGATGGTCCCTCTCTTTTTTAGCTTGGAGGACACAGCATCCATTTTTTTTTATACCAAGATGGCAGCGTGTGTGCATCGCGCAGCTCAGCGTCTACCCAATTTTTGCAAATTAGCAGTAATTTACTTAATATTTCTTAGCTTATTCACTCAGTACAGCCTAGCATACACTCGATATAAACAACAAGAACTCCTAGACATCGGAGCACAATGCACTGGAAGTGTTATTGACAACTTTCACACTCCACTGCCTTGCATTGCCGACGAGTGGTGCCCGGAGGCAGCATCGGAATTGTACACAGAAGCATGGAGGCACCCGGGCCAGGCTAATGCGAGCCCCCCATCGGCCTTCACTACCTAGCCTTTTCCTCGCTAACGTACGGTCACTGGCAAACAAAATGGATGAAATACGACTGAGAATCATCTCACACAACTGGATTATGGATTGCAGCGCCATGATTTTCACGGAAACATGGCTTAACAACAACATACTCGACAACATAATTGAGCTGGATGGCCACGAAATCTTCAGAGCAGATAGGATTAAAATGGACTGCGGTTACACAAGAGTGGTGGACTGTGCATTTATGTAAACAAAACATGTTGTACAAACACTAACTTAACTAACTTCACACCCATGCCACAAACTGTTTGCCCTCCTACCATCAGGCAGGTGGTACAGGTCACTTCGGTCCCACACCAGCAGGCTCCACAGTAACCCTGCTGAACTCTGTGACCCAGAAAACTTTGTGAACTCTGTCATCACTTACCGTACTCCCCCCCACCTCTCAGGGATTTTGTTGCACTACTACTTTGTACTACTCTGACACTGCCTTGCAAAGCCTGATAATGGAAGTTTTCAGTGATTACAGGTACATGTCAACCTCAGGAACCTTAATGCTACTATCCCTGCATTCCAGTTACACATGCACCTTACACACTCAATTTGCCTCTTTGCACATTAATATTGCCATTGTACTTGCATTTTTACAGTTGTTACACACACGTTTACCTCGAGGACCTTAGTGCTGCTCTCTCTGCATCATAGTTGCTCATGGTACCGTACTACAGTACTCCTTCATTTGCCTCGTTTGCACATCTTGTATGCTATTTAGAAATTGCCATTTGTCCCCGAACGACTGTTATCCCACTTGTAACATACACTATACCTAATATTTGTAAACTTTTCGCCCTACTTTATTTGCTTTAATAGCACATTTAGTATTGCTATTTGTACTGCATTTGCCTTCATTGCACATCTACACATTCCATTTGTAATATACATATACTTAATACTTGTACATTTTCTGCCCTCTATTTGCACTTCTGGTTAGATGCTTACTGCATTTCGTTGTACTGTACATGTACTGTTCAATGACTATAAAGTTGAACCTAATCTAATCTAATGATCCGGAAATAATCTCAAATTTGATTTGCCAGATCACAGGACAGTTTTTCATTTCGCCTCAGTCCATCTTTTAATGCTATTGTATTACGTAGATGATGAGATCGCAGAAACTCTTTGCAATTTTACGTTGTGATACGTAATTCTTGAATTGTGGCACTATTTCACCACTCTTTCAGAGTGGTGAACCCCTCCCCATCCTCTTGTCTGACTGGCTCATACTCTCTGGAATGCTCTTTTCATACCCAATCATGTTACTGACCTGTTGCCAATTGACCTAATTAGTCGTGTGACATTCCACCAGGTTTAGTTTTTTAGCATTACACAACTTTTCCAGTCTTCTGGTGCCTCCATCCCAGTTGTTGTTGGCATCAAATTCAAAGTAAAAATGACCTTTCTCAGTTTCACATTTGATATGTTGTCTTGGTACTGTTTTCTATTGCACATGGGTTTCCATGACTTGCATGTTATTGCATTCTGTTTTTATTTACATTTTACGCAGCGTCCCAACTTTTTTAGAAACAGGGTTGTATTTCGGGGAAACATTTCCCAACTACAAATAAATCACAAATGTGCATGAAAACAGTTCAGCATTCCATTGTATTTTCATGTTTGTGAGACAACTTGTTTGCACCTTTATGTATGTACCTTTAGCAGAAACTTGTTGGCAGATTGACATGAGAGGTATATAAGATAACAGCAACAATGTGAATTTAGAACAACTCATGGTACTTTGCATTTGAGTTGTTCTTGTGTGATGACAAAATGTACAGTAAATAATCAACTGTTGTCAGTGTTTGAGAGTGTTTATTTTTTCTAGTCATTTTTTCGTACAGTTTTTGAGACTAAACACTAAAATTGCTATCTTGAGAAAAAAATTATCATTTTTTACCTTTTTTTTTTACCTGATGTACTCTAATGATAAAGTTCTCAAAACTAAAGCATCAGTAAAATGTGCAGTAAATTGTCTAAAGCATCTAAAATCTGAGAATATATGGAAGGCAGCAAAACATATTCATGGGAATGTCACAGAGTAAGATGTTATCATCTCTTTTTAGACTCACATCTGAGTTCAATGGTTAAAAAATCAACAATTTACCTCAAGATTTTGGTCTTTGGAATAAAATTAAATACTGTATGCATGCATTTTTGCATAATGGGATACCCTGAAAGCTTTGTCATTGTATAATCATGCATTACACATAGAAAATAACTATGTTGTCATCATGTGTAAATGACCAGCTTAAATGCAATTGACAAGTTATTAAGCAGAGGCACAGAGGTATTAAAAGTGATGGTACTAATAATATTTTTTTCCCATTTAATAATCCAAGCTTTAGTTTGGTGCATTGCGTTGCTTTTGAGGCACATTGGGAATACACTACTGCCTTGGGTGTCCACTACTTTGAAATAGAATTAACAGAATGGGCTTGGAAGTTCTAACCCTTGCAATTTGACTGTTAAAATCATGGGTACACTTGCAATAGCTACCTGTTATTGTGATGCAATTATTTCCATGGTAATTTGTAGAAGGCAAATTCAAATTATGCTGATTGATGTGACACATGCAATAAATGTGGTAAAGAGTTTTAAGAGACCAACATTTCATGGAAAACATACAGTTCTGGTCAAAATTATTGGCACCCTTGAATATTTTTTATAATATATACAATATTTTCAGAAATACAGGTGCTGGTCATATAATTAGAATATCATTAAAAAGTTGATTCATTTCAGTAATTCCATTCAAAAAGTGAAACCTGTATAATGTATACATTCATTCCACACAGACTGATATATTTCAAGTGTTTATTCCTTTTAATTTTGATGATCATAACTGACAACTAATGAAAACCCCAAATTCAGTATCTCAGAAAATTAGAATATTGTGAAAAGGTTCAATATTGAAGACTCCTGGTGCCACACTCTAATCAGCTAATTAACTCAAAACACCTGCAAAGGCCTTTAAATGGTCTCTCAGTCTAGTTCTGTAGGCTACACAATCATGGGGAAGACTGCTGACTTGATAGCTGTCCAAAAGACGACCATTGACCCCTTGCACAAGGAGGGCAAGACACAAAAGGTCATTGCTAAAGAGGCTGGCTGTTCACAGAGCTCTGTGTCCAAGCACATTAATAGAGAGGCGAAGGGAAGGAAAAGATGTGGTAGAAAAAAGTGTACAAGCAATAGGGATAACTGCACCCTGGAGAGTATTGTGAAACAAAACCCATTCAAAAATGTGGGGGAGATTCACAAAGAGTGGACTGCAGCTGGAGTCAGTGCTTCAAGAACCACCACGCACAGACGTATGCAAGACATGGGTTTCAGCTGTCGCATTCCTTGTGTCAAGCCACTCTTGAAGTGCCTCGCCTGGGCTAAAGACAAAAAGGACTGGACTGCTGCTGAGTGGTCCAAAGTTATGTTCTCTGATGAAAGTAAATTTTGCATTTCCTTTGGAAATCAAGGTCCCAGAGTCTGGAGGAAGAGAGGAGAGGCACAGAATCCACGTTGCTTGAAGTCCAGTGTAAAGTTTCCACAGTCAGTGATGGTTTGGGGTGCCATGT
>JACXGI010001663.1:0-26816 GCA_016801175.1 Esox masquinongy
CCGGACGGGCCCCCAAGTTGTTGAAGTACCGACCTAAAGTACTTCCCCGGGTTGGTTAATGAGAAGAGATTAAGAGGAGACAAAATCGCAGTGCCGGCAATTCTCTTTATTCCCCCATACAGATATATCTGGAGACAGTGTGGCACTCAGTCCAACAGAGTCTGACACAATCACAGCACACACAGTTCTTATAGCATGAACCCCCTGCCCTAGATTTTCCCGTTTTTCTGCTTTTCTGGGTAAATGAGCGGTTCATACCATATATGGGTAAGATATACGTTTAACACATCTCTCACAGCAGCTGCCGTCTTCGGGTTTCCCTGTTGTTATTCCAACCAATCGACTTCTAGCTCTAGCGTCTTCTCCCATATTTGGCATTCTGCCCGTTTACTACAGAATACCAAGCGGTCTGTTCTTGCCCCCAGCTATTCTAGTGAGATTAGCATCCTGTCACCCCCTCCTCTAATGCAGGTACAATGTTTCTTAGTTCTACTTAGCCTCTAGCAGAATTGTATGTTATCTTAATGCTATTGCCCCACAATAGGCTTAACAAATAAGAGTTTGTCAGAGTTTACTGTTGTTGAAGACAATGAAACTCTAACATTAGAAGGCATACTTTAGTGTGGATAACCAAAGGTGCCTGGCTCACTTTGCAAATCTCCTAAATGTTGTGTTGTCTCCAAATGTAGATACAAATAAGATCCATTAGCTTGTGGTGGAAATACACATTAAAACTATTCTTTTTCATAATAACGAAAGAAAATAAATGGGGTAAATTATCAATTGTTTTCAGTTAATACTCCATAACATACATTCACGCCATCATCCTGTTGTAGCTTATTCTTTTTTATACCTTGTGAACTTCACCCTTACTTACCATATAAGTTCCTAGTAAGTCCATCATCTTTAACTAGTTGTACCAACAACACTTAGTGTAAGTACTAGGAAAGAGGGCTGTAAGTTGAAGCAGTGTCCGTTCCCACATAGTTAGTGTAGTTACAAGGAAAGAGGGCTGTAATTTAAAGCAGTGTCTGTTCCCACGTAGTTACAGTGTACATACTAGGAAAGAGGGCTGTAATTGGGTGTCTGTTTCCACATAGTTACCGTGTAGTTACAAGGAAAGAGGGCTGTAATTTGAAGCGGTGTCCATTCCCATGTAGTTACAGTGTAGTTACAAGGAAAGACATGATGTCCCAGAGGTCCTCAATTGGATTCAGTTCTGGGGAACTTGAGGGCCAGTCAGTGGCATCAGTGCCTTCGTCATCCAGGAACTGCTTACACAGCAGTTCTCTGGCCACATGAGGCAGAGCATTGTCCTGCACCAGGAGGAACCCAGGGCCCACTGCACCAGCATAAGGTCTGACGTTGGGTCTGAGGATTTCATCCTGGTTCCTAACAGCAGTCAGTACCGTTGGCTAGCACGTGGAGGCCTGTGCAACCCTCCAAGTATATGCCTCCCCAGACCATCACTGACCCACCACCAAACTGGTCATGCTGGATGATGTTGCAGGCAGCATTCACCAGAGGTACAGTAAACTCCAAAAGTATATGGATAACGCGACATTTTTGGGTGTTTATTTTGGCTCTGTATTATTGAATTTGGATTTTAAACGATAATATTGCAGAGCATCAGCTTTAACTTTCTTGGCATCTTCATCCATATTGGATTAAACAAGTTACAACACCATAGGTGGAAATCCCAGGGGGGACAGGAGGGACATGACCCCCCCCATCCTGGGGAAAACTATGATTTGTCCCACCCAATATATAATAAGACGCAATGAAAGCAATTCTGCTGATTATAGGCAGTTAATAGTGCGTTTAAGTTTTAAAAAATTGCGACATCCCCGCCCTTTGCCTCACAGTGGTTTGATCTACTACCCCCCAGCCCTCAGCAGTGGCACTTCATGCCGGTACAGTGCATGTGTGGGAATCTGACAGTCTGTCCTTGGTGGTTGACTTTCAGTAAGTAGTTCAAATAAAGGATATGTTAGACATTTCTTTACTTCTACTACTCAATGCAATAAAAAACATTTCTAACCATCACCAGCCTTTATTTTCACTGCATTGAATTACAGGTCACTCTTTATGTTAGCTAGCGATTAGCTGATGTTTGCTAGCAAGCTACAGTAACATCAACCAGCTTTTGCAGCTGTTTGAATTTGAGTTACTGAGAGAAGCTTGCAGTGCAGTGTATGTCAGCTTGCCTGCTAAGGAACACTACAGTGTTCGTGTCTACTGTCTGAAAGGCACTCAATGCACGTAGCTAACGTGGGCTAATCCAGTAAGTTTATGTCGGTAGGGTTCACACACAATAGCTGAATTTGCAGAGCTACAGTAGCAAGCAAACCAATGGTGCAAACTAAAACAGTATTACAGCACTATTTTTGGTGTCCCCCTCAAAAATTGCTCTTGAGAAAATTTTATGTAATTGTCCCCTCCAAACTTGATATCCAATTTTCGCCCCTGTACAACACATTTTGTACATACAGTATCAACCCCACTTAAAGGTACCAAACCTACTGTATTTTGACAAATTAAACATGTACAAAAGAGTAGTCATGATTAGTACTTGGTCACATATTCTTTGCATACGGTTATTGCCTGAAGTCTGTGACCATAGATCACCAGACACATTTTACCTGGTGACAGGCCTGTAGTGAAAAACTCCCGTAAGGGTAATGCTTGTGTTATGCACTAATGAAAACTTTTTGGGTCTTAATTCCAAAAGATGTATTGGCCCAAAGTACAATGTACCTATGTCAAGGATGACGGTGGCAGCATCATGCTATGGGGCTGCTTCTCTTCAGCGGGGATAAGGGCTGTAGTCAGGATGAATGGGATAATGAATGGCTCCAAATCAAGCCATTTAAAAGTAAACCCTGTTGCCCCCTGCCAGAAAGCTAAATCAATCAAAGAATGGGTAACAAAAACAGGAGTTGACTGAGCTTTATGTCTTCTTCAAAGAAGAGTTGGCTACAATTGCCAAATGTATGTATTGTAGTTTGACAGAGACCGGTCAGACTTATTGCTGAAATTGAACTGGATGGGCAGTCGTCATGGTCAGGTAATATCGAAACATTTGTATATCTGTTGTGAAAAGATATTTTACTTTTTTGACACAAGGGTTGTAGTTTTAATGAGGCTCCGGTCGGTAAGAGAGAACTAGTATCTCTACAGCTGTCTCAAACCAAAGCAGCACAATGGCCCCTAACTGCACAAAGTAAGCATAAACAACATATATGCTCCTTTTTCTTCGTACAACATTGACTCCAGCTTTTATTAGAAATGTCACTGTGAATGGTCCACATTGTCTACGAAATCAATTTACATACATCACAGACACCAATACATAACCTTTTGAGAATACACCAGGGGTCCGTTCACAGTTAAAAATAATAGTCATGACAATGCGTAGTTCTGTACATTGTCATAATCACATGGAACAGCATTTTATCAACAATAACAAACAGCATGTCATGGCTCATCAAGGACTATGAAAAGACACACACAATCTAACACACAGCAAAGTTTTCAGTTGTTACAGGTACGTGTCTACCTCGGGAACTTCACTGCTGCTATCCCTGCATTTCAGTTGCACATGCACCTTGCACATTCAGTTTGCGTCTTTGCACATTTAGAACTGCCATCATGCTTGCATTTTTACAGTTGTTACATACGCATGTCTTCCTCGGGGACCTAATTTGCTGCTATCTCTGCATCCCAGTTGCACACGCTACCTTACTCCTTCAAGTTGCCTTGATTGCACATCTAGAATGCCTTTTAGAATTGCCATCTGTACCCACACAACTATTATCCTGCTTGTAACATACACTATACTTAATACTTGTAAATTTTCTGCCCTCCTCCATTTGCCTTAATTGCATATTTAGTATTGCCATTTGTACTGCATTTGCCTTCAAATCCAGGTGTGTAAAGCTGGTAGATGCATGCCAAAGGAGACTCAAGCTGTGATCACTGCCAAAGGCGCTTCTACAAAGTTCTGAATAAAGGACCTGGTTTTCAACTGATCATGCAAAAACATTGACCTGGCCCAAAAGGTCATGTGCTCTTATCTTCACACAGCACAGACGGAAGGGGACAAGCCACCCCTCAGTGTATTGTTCCTTTCTAGGTTTCTTTTGAAGTTTAACCATACTAGTGAGTTTTTCCTAGCCACTGTGTATTAACTCTCGTTGCTTGCTGTTGGGGTTACAGGCTGGGTATCTGTAAAAACACTTTGTGACAACTGCTGATGTAAAAAGGGCTTTATAAAATAGATTTAATTGACAACACAACTGATTGGCACAAATACATTGAGACAGAAAGAAATTTCAAATTAGCTTTTAATAAGGCACACTTGTTAACAGAAATACATTCCAGGCAACTACCTCATGAAGCTGGTTAAGAGAATGGAAAGAGTGGAAAACTGTCATCAAACCAAACAGTGGCTATTTGAAGAATCTACAATATGAAATGTATTTTGTTCTTTTTAACACTTTTTTGGTTGCTACATGTGTTATTTCATAGTTGATGTCTTCACTATTATTCTACAATGTGAAAAAATAGTAAAACTAAAGAATTACCATTGAATGAGTAGGTGTCTGTTTGACTGGTACTGTATGGTCTGTACACATGCTTCAAAAAAATGTTCACAAACTAATAATAATTTGATCCACCTACAGAGCCCGCCATACGTGTTGGGACAGTGACAAATGTTTTCTTCTGGCTTTATTCTCCAAAAGTTAATATACAGCTCTGGAAAAAATTAAGAGACCACTCCTAATTTTTCTTAA
This sequence comes from Esox masquinongy, assembly GCA_016801175.1. Classification (NCBI taxonomy): domain Eukaryota; kingdom Metazoa; phylum Chordata; class Actinopteri; order Esociformes; family Esocidae; genus Esox; species Esox masquinongy. The sequence continues at coordinate 4,797 of JACXGI010001663.1, forward strand.
AACAGCATCTCTACATGAATGGCATCCATTCCAGTGTGTGTTAAATTCCAACACAGGCACACCTCATTTTACTTAATGAGGTACTGATTAGGTGATTACCAGAACCAAATCTAATTTAACAAGGAAAAGTATGAAAACCACTGCTGTAGTCATCACTATCCTCTTGCAATAGGACCAGCTGGATGGCAAAAACAGTGCAAGTAGTACCTCAAAGGAAATTTGAATAAAAAAATAACTATTCAGCATGATAAAAGAGTTGAAAACGAAAGCTTTGAGTGAGGAAAAGAAGGGTTCAATTCTGGCTTTACTGGCAGAGGGATACAGTGAGCGTCAGGTTGCTTCCATCCTGAAAATTTCAAAGACGGCGGTTCATAAGAACAAAGTCAAGCAACAGACATTGGGGACAACAAAGCTACAGACTGGCAAAGGGCAAAAACGACTGCCCACTGACCGAGATGACCGTCAACTCAATCGAATGTCACTCAACAACCGTAGGATGACATCAAGTGACCTACAAAAAGAATGGCAAACAGCAGCTGGGGTGAAGTGCACGGCGAGGACGGTTCGAATCAGGCTCCTAGGGGCAGGGCTGAAGTCGTGCAAAGCTAGAAAAAAGCCCTTCATCAATGAGAAGCAAAGAAGAGCCAGGCTGAAGTTTGCAAAAGACCATAAGGATTGGACCGTAGAGGAATGGAGTAAGGTCATCTTCTCTGATGAGTCAAATTTTCACCTGGTCATCTAATGGTTAGACGGAGACCTGGAGAGGCCTACAAGCCACAGTGTCTCGCACCCACTGTGAAATTTGATGGAGGATCGTGATGATCTGGGGATACTTCCGGAAGGCTGGAATCGGGCAGATTTGTCTTTGTGAAGGACGCATGAATCAAGCCAAGTACAAGGTTATCCTGGAAGAACACCTGCTTCCTTCTGCTCTGACAATGTTCCACAACTCTGAGAATTGGTTTTTCCAGCAGGACAATGCTCCATGCCACACAGCCAGGTCAATCAAAGTGTGGATGGAGGACCACCAGATCAAGACCGTCATGGTCAGCCCGATCTGCAGACCTGAACCCCATTGAAAACCTCTGGAATTTGATCAAGAGGAAGATGGATGGTCACAAGCCATCAAACAAAGCCGAGCTACTTGTATTTTTGTGCCAGGAGTGGCATAAAGTCACCCAACAGCAATGTGACAGACTGGTGGAGAGCATGCTAAGACGCATGAAAGCTGAGATTAAAAATCAGGGTTATTCCACCACATATTTATTTCTGAACTCTTCCTAAGTTAAAACATTAGTAATTTGTTGTTGAAAAATGAATGTGAATTTGTTTTCTTTGCATTATTTGAGGTCTGAATACAACACATCTTTTTTTGGTTATTTTGACCAGTTTTCTATAAATCTGTTTTGTATTTATTTGTTTTCTACAAATAAATCCTCTAAATCACAATATTTATATTTGGAATTTGGGTGTAATGTTGTCAGTTGTTTATAGAATAAAACAAAAATGTTCATTTTACTCAAACACATACCTATGAATAGTAAATCCAGAGAAACTGATAATTTTGCAGTGGTCTCTTAATTTTTTCCAGAGCTGTATGTAATCAAACAACTGCTATGAAGATAAAGTATAGGATCTCAGTACATGTTGGTTTTGCCACTTTCTATACATTGTGCCATAATCAGTGTTGGGGAGCTTTACTTTTAAAAGTAACTAATGACAGTTACTAGTTACAGTTCACATAAAATAAGTAGTTTTGTTACTTAGTTGCTTGCTGTACAAAGTAAGGTGTTACGTTACTTAGCCATTAATTTAAGATAAGTCCTTTGATTCTATATTCACATGATGTTCACTTATGCCCAGAAGGCACACATTTAATGTGTTATTTTGTAGTTACTATGTATTGCATAGTCAGTGTCACTCACTTTCATATAACATTATCAATCATTATACAGCAAGAGGGACCAATCCTATTATCTCAAGTAATCATATACCATAATGAGAAAAAATATTTGCATTTAGTTCTTTAATCAAGAATCTCTTAAATTAAGAAAATATTTTGTATTGCAAGTGCCTCCACATTTTCAGGAAAGGCTCATTGTACAGCCTGTACAGGCTTCAATTCTAGATCTATTGCAGTGAACAATGGAGAACAAAAATAACAGCTGTAGCCTTGAACACTGAAACATATTTCTCAAAAAGATAACGTTAGGCACATCGCAATTTGAAATCGCTTTGCAATAACGTGCATAATCCATGAACATTTTATGTTTTCATGGTGAATAATTACTGAATCTGCTTTGAAATGATACAGAAAACCCAGGTTTAGAAACAGAACATGTATTTAGATTTTCATTTATTCTAAACTATAGTTGACAAAAGAAAAATATTTCTCTGTTTATATACTGCTAAACCATTAACACCTCCTATTTAATTCAAATACAATGTGGACAACATAACGTTTAACATAATGAAAGTGTACTCCGGTGAATCCCAAACAAGCCCCACTGCTGTATGCACATTATTTGAGTGCCCTCTGTAGTAATTTGTTGTTAATATAGCTCTGAAGGGGCAGCTACGTGTTCTATCAGATTGAACATTAGTTTGCCTGGAAATGGAGGATGATATGGGATCGAACTTTGGTTGTCCAGCTGGCAGTGCCGGCTCTAGCCATTTGGGGGCCCTAAGCAAAATTTGATTTGGGGTCCCCTCTCTCCTGTTGGTCTGGGGCTCCCTAGCACTCAGAGGCCCTAACAGTCCGGGGCCCAAAGCGGCCGCTTATATTGCTTATGCCTGGAGCCGGCCCTGCCAAGAGGCAATAGATTCCAGCAAAACAACGCAACGGTGATTGGTTATAGGCATGGGTAATAATGCTGACATATAAACTGCTTCACAAGCCTGGATCATGCAGGTCAGCCTTCCACTGCACAAATCGCTTGTCAACGCTACATACCGACTATATCAGGGAGAGCTTGTGCTGACATCTTTGCATCCTTTGTTGCCACTTGCTAGTGGAGAAAAGGAATGCTGCATGTCTGCTATGTTTGTCATTTCTAAATAGTGAAACCACTATATACGCAAACACACAAAAATTTAAATCCAGATTTTACACTCTTAGTAATTGTTTGATTTCACAATATATAGAGTTAAGAGAAAAAATAGTTCAGTTATTTACGGAGGGCACTGTATGTTCTGTTTGGTACTAAGGAACCAAGAGTCTTTATTTTTCCTGCTGTTACACAGTCTAAAGAGTACAATAACAGTGGCTGATATGGCCTATACATAAGAAATACATTTTAATAGGGGTCTCTAGCAAGTGATAGCCAGAGGTAGGCTACTTGGCAAATATGCCTCCAACATTCCAATGTAAAACTGACATTTAGAACAGAGCAGATGACGCTATTGACACTTGGATAGGCAATAATTAGTTCTCAGTTTAGTATTCATTGTGCGAGGCATTTCATTGCTAAATGTCAATTATCATGGCAATTCCATTCAAATGCTATCACTGTAAGCACCAACGTGAGGGTTGCCTTTAAGAATAATCCTGTTTCATCTATTCTCAGACTGTTCTTTTGGCCGGACCAAGTGTCCGGCCAAAAGAAAAATCTTACATTTAAACAATAAGGAGGATTTGCGGGCTACAGGTACTGCCTCTGTGGTGTTAGGATAACTTAATTATGAGTTGTTTATCATTTGAGGCTTCCATAGTTTGTGTTAGGAAGGCAACTAGCACAACCAATTAAATAGGGCAGTCATCAAAGTGTAAGAAACGGGTAATACACATCCTAACTAAATACTGTTATTGGGCTAAACCAAACAATAGTATTAGAAAGGAGTGAATCATTGTAGGTTTGCATTCCACAGAACATTAGTTGTTTGGAAGCGATGTGAACAGCTTCTCTCCCAAAAAGATTTGTCCTAATAATCTATGACTTAAATGCCAAACCAGGAACTAATGCTGTGCAATAACATTATCACATCATTCTATTTGAACCTTGAAAGATTCTCTCCATTTACATGCATATCTGTCTACGAGAGATTTAAAAAGTTATAAACTCTAGTACTGATATACAGTGCACAGACATACACCATATTTTACATCCCAGTTCTTGGCAAAGTGTTTTTTTTTAAATTGTGTATATCATCACAGCCTAAGCTTCAATGTGCTGACAGTGACTGCCATTGCTGAAATGCTTGTTACACCTTTTTTTCAGGACGATACATACCTTTTAGCTTAGCTAACACATTTTCCAACAGAGCAGCAGGAGCTTAAGGAACCTGAAGAGGATAAGGCATCCATTCATTTGGATACATTCCAATTGGGAAGCTGTGAGGATGAATTGTGTGGCGTGACTCAAAGAGGTGCACTGAGCCGCAACCTGGAACTCATCCAGATTATCCTTGTTTGTGCATCATCCGACATACATACTATATACTTTGTGTGTATATACACTACCGTTCAAACGTTTGGGGTTGAACGGTAGTGTATATCAGTAGAAATGTACTTGTTTTTGAAAGAAAAGCAGTTTTTTTCTGCATTAAAATAATATCAAATTGATCACAAATACAGTGTAGATATTGTTAATGTTGTAAATGTTGATTTCTAGAATAGAAATCAATTCCTGCCCTAACTATTAACCCTAACATCAACTTCAACCTAACCCAACTCCAACCTCAATAACCTAACATTTATGTCTAAAGTTATCCTATAGCCCTAACACTAACTGGTAATGCCTAAAACCAACCCTAATTCTAACCAACCCTAATTGTAACATTTGCCCTAAACCGAACAAAAAAAGTAATTTTTCAAAATAGAATGGGAGAAATGTTTCCATTAGTAAACTTTTTTTTCTGATTTAGCCACAGTTTGGTGACATTTTTGTCCCTGTTAGTTAAGTCAGAAACACATTCACCACTCAGCCCCCTGAGGGAAACTGAGAAACAAAATGTGCATGGGATCCACACTATCCCACTTATAATAAACAACACACTCCAATTATGCAAAGACAAGTTCAAATACAGCAAGCGTCAGTGCTGCTCCATTAGTGCGTTCTCACTCAGAGTGTAGCAAAGCAAACAAGGTGTGTTGGCCCACTGATCCTGAACCTCCAAGGCAAGACATTTTGCTTTCCTGCTCTCATGGTTGGTCAGGCAGTAATGGCCATACTTGGCTCAAGCATCTTTACTTACTTTCTGACATGTCCTTTTTTGTCATGGTTTTGAACAAGTTGACAAAAGAGTTGTGTGATTATAATATAATCCCTGAATGGCTAGGTAAATTGCAGCAACAAGAGTTGTGCATTCAAAGCAACTCTCCCCAATCCAGTGAGGTAAAGTTTGTTTCATAATGGATATTATTATGAAACAAAGTTGGGTACTGAGTGGTCACAAACACATTGTGCTTATTACATTACCTAGAAAAAAGGAGGTCTGCTTGGTATGCTGAAGAAAGTCTGGTTAACAGTAGACAAAGAGAAGGCTATTGTATTATCAGTACCATTCACAATATACTGTATTTGACCTTTGGGTGCATAAACAGTGCCGCTGGCGTCCTCTCTTTTTCCTAATGCTCTATGACAGTTTTCAACTTTTATACAGAGGTGTATAAAATATTCATGAAAGAGGCAGGAGGTCACATACTGTATGCCATCCTTCCACGCGGTAAAGCTTAATACATGTCGAAGTTGGCTGTGGGCAGACAAACAGCAGCAAACAAACTGTGGGTCAATAATGGCTGGCTAAATGACTTTTGAAGCTGTATGACAATTTAATTTCTGCATTTTTCTCTGTGGACCAAATGATCAACCAGCTGGAAACTTGACTGCTTTGTAATGGATGCGTGCATAGCTTCTTTTTTCACCCACCACATTGGTCTTAGCCCTCAGGACACCTTAAACCTAATGGTATTTATGACTGATGTTATCCATAAAATATATTTCAATTTAAATTAGTTCAAATAAAACTGGTGTTTAGACCACACTAATATTATTGACTCTGTTTTCAATAGTTTTTGATAGTTTTGAGGTTTAAATAATAATTTGAACACGAAACAAGACCAAACATAACTAAACTAAATCCTTAATGGTAGGTTACTAGTAGAAAAATAAAGAAAAACTAGACAAAGATGATTAAAAATAGATAATAATAAACTTACAGAATGCAGTAACTAGTACTAATAATCATAGAGTATTTACAATTGTATACACTGTGGGTGTGTGTGTGTGTGTGTGTGTGTGTGTGTGTGTGTGTGTGTGTGTGTGTGTGTAACTCTCTGTGTTATGTGTGTTACCTTGCAGGGACAACTATACTGAGCCTTTTTCTAGTGTCAGGATGACAATTCATATGCACTGAATCACTGGAAATGCTTTGTCTGACAGCATGGATATTAGCTAGCTATCTGGAATGGCTGTCCTGGAATGGCATCTGGGCATTCAAATCTTGTCACCTCTTGTCAGGTCACGTGATCAGACCTACAGATCACATGATCAGGCCAGCTGTGTGAACAGTAAAAAGTTCTAAGTGAGAAATAAGAATTTCAGTTCAGTTAATCAGTTCATACCTTTCACCTGTGTTTAGCCCTCACCTGTTTCTGTTCTCCTTGTTAGTCTGTGTATTTATTTCTAGCATTTTCTCCCTGTCCTGGTTGATCATTGTTGTATATTTGCATTCTCCTGTCCTGTGTTTTCGGTGTATTGTCCTTTTGTATCTGTAGTGCATGGCACTCGGTTTTGTTTTCCTTTTGTTCTTATTAAAAGCTCCTTCTTCGACCCTGCATTTGCCTCCGCCTCCGTAAATGTGACAGAATGATTTTATTTGTGATGCAAATGTATCATATAATGCTGTTTAGGTGTAACATCTGGAAAAAGCTCCTTCCAATGCTTCAAATGATTTTCAAATGAGTAACGTCAACCAAGACACAGTCGCAATGGAAAGAACAGGTGAAAATACTATCTCTACAATCTCTATTAGCTCAATTATCAGTTGTATATATGCATTGACTTCCAAACTCTCCAAAACAAATGGCAATATCCTTAGAATAACAAGCATTTGCCCAGTTTACCTTCACTTGACGTTAATGTAGTAACAGAAATAGAGGATGGCCAAGCTCTAACATCTAGAGGGGAATAAGGGAAACCAAGAATAGCAGAAATCACTGAGTCCAGATTAATCTGTCCTGACTAAACAAGATGATTCAAAATACATTTGATTTCCAATGGGGCTATGCCTTCCAGAATTACATGCATAATATCTTGCATTTGAGTGTGTTGTATAATATCAAAGGCTGGGAATTCAACTAACTTGCTCCTTCTATTGATCCCATATGTTGTTCTCAAGCTGTTGCGAAGCACGTCCGTCTTTGCCTTTTCTATTTCATCACCTTGTCTGACATGCTTCTTCAATGTCCTTGTAGTGTATGCATCCTCATTGAAGTGTGACTGCATGTCCAAACAGCTAAACTGCTTCTTAATAACACTGTCTTGTCTAAATGTTTTTGCAACGCCAGAGAAAGGGTCAATGAAATTGTCAAATATCCATTGCATCTTTTTCAAGTTGACCTGATGTGCTTCCTGAATGCTTCTTTAGCAGTATCTCCATCTGCTTCCTGAGGTTGTCCAATAGTGATGATTGATACTGCTGTACTCCAGCCAAAATGTCATTCATGCCGTTCTAAAAATGACAGAGAGGGAGAGAGAGCGAGCGAAATGTCATCAATCATGGAGGTTGGAACACCATCACGGATACAGATTTTGCTCTACATAATTTAACTAACCAAATGCTGTGTTCTGTTCAGGAAAAGCATCTTACCTGTGAGAGACGATGCTTGGCTCTGGCATTTATCACAAAAGCAGAGGCATGTTTTGTCAGATCCTAAAAGAAAGTGGACATTGAATGTAGTATCCTGACATGCGCAGGCAGGACATTACTAGTTCATGACAAGTAAAATATTTGTGAAAGGAGAAGTGGTTACAAAGACTGACTATGAATGCTATTAGTATAGCCAAGTACTTAAAATATATGGTCAATTTCAGTAGATTGCCACCAACCGAGTAACTTAGGCTACTTGTTGCACTGTGACAGCTCCATGTTGGTCAGTGCCCCTTTGCCTTTCACCTGAGTCAGATGTACGGAGTGGCTGATGAGTGATGCTGGAGTTAACTAGAAGCTAAATGGGTTGAATGTTGTCCTGTGTACCATATATCAAAGAAACAAATTATTATTTGAAATTGTATTTAGTTTCACCAAAAGAGCTATTTAAGTGTTTTGTATCTATTTATCATTGATTATTTTCACATTAACCCAGCTCTAGCCATAAGAGTCTTTATAGCTCAAATTATCGATTAGCCTATGGACAATATGAGTTTGTGTCCATGTATTTTCTGTTCATTAAATATTTTTTTCCAATCCAGAAAACCAAAAAAAATCCTAGCTAGCTACTTACTTGTTGCGGTGGTACTTGGCTTTCCTCCGATGTCTGTTCACCTGGTCAGGTGCCTACAAACAGGTGTTGAAGTTGTTTTCTCTTTACATAATTATAGAAGGTATTGTACACTATATTCCTAAGTGCATCTGTCAATACCACAGAGCATCCAGAAATCAAGGCTGCGACTGTGCAATCTATTGATATGGCTCAATAACAGATTCAATGAAAAAGTAATAAAAACGCAGCATTTTGAATGTTACTAAAAGCAAACGCAAGTAAAATTTCCCCACTGCTTTCGATGAAAAGGGAGGAAAGATTAAGAATTGAACAAGACATTCACAAGTATTTATAATAAAACAGTTAGTTCCGGCCAAGTAATTTGATTGGACAAGAGGCTGGTAACGTGTAGACTTACCCAAGTAGCTATGGGGAACCTGCCTAAATTAGAAATAAATGGAAAAAATAAATACATGTATCAATAAATATATTTATACTTAAAAATATAATAATAAATGTATGAATCAATATTATTTCCCTATTTATTAAATTTTTTGATCATTCATTTCTGTATTTATTTATTTTTATATTCATTTCCATAATTTTATATTTCTGTATATATTTATTTCTGTATTCTTTTAGTTCTGTATTTATTTATTTCCGTATTCTTTTCCTTCTCTGTTTATTTATTTCCATATTCTTTTATTTCTGTATTTATTTGTTTCTGTATTTCCTTGTCCTTAACCCTTTGACGTGTACGATCACACCAGTATGATCAGGCTAGAGTGGTCTCACACCGGTGTGATTAGAAGATATTGTTAGGACGCACCATTAGAACATTTAGGTACGAGTGACGCAACAATTACTGGTAAAACCGCACTTTTATTTACTCACATTTAGCTCAAACAGTGCTTTAAACATTATTTCCTCATTGTAGTTGTTTGAAGATCTACACTATGATATTAACGAGGTAGCAAGCATTCAAATTGGGACAAGAAGGGTTACATACGCACCAAAAGGCAGCCAACACTAGCAGTCATATTTTTCTAAAATAAACAATACGTCTGACACAAAAATGAATGATATTAGCGGCTAGAACATCTTACCATATCCTGGGAGAGCTAACAACCGGTCAAAATTATTGTGTAAAAGCTTTACGTTACCCGTTTGTGGGCGCTGCTATGTATGTTTATCAACCAAAGATACAGAAAGGTGATTAGATGAATAACTCTGAGACCGGATGGTCATTTACATTTGCTCATCTTTCGGATAGATTTGCCATCCTTTGAAAACTTTGATTTGTCCCCCCCAATATATCACTGTAAACGTACCTATGTAATTTAAATAATAATTATAGCACACAATGAAAGCACTAGTGCTGATTATAGACACTTAATAGCATGTTTTTAACTTTGCGAAAAAAAACTTAAAAACTTTGATTTGTCCCCCCCCCGCTCTTTGCCTCACAATGGTATGGTTCAGTCCTCAGCAGTGGCACATAATGCAGGTACTACATAACTACAGTGCATTTGTGGGAATTTGAGGGAGTCTGTCGTTGGTGGCTGACTTTCAGTAACTAGTTCAAACAAAAGATATGTTAGACATTTCTTTACTTCTACTGCTCAATACAATAAGACACATTTATAACCGTCACCAATCTTCATTTTCACTGCATTGAACTACAGGTCACACTGTTAACTAGCGGTTAGCTGACGTTTGCTAGCTAGCTACAGGAACATCAGGGAGAGATAGTATACACTTTATCACACTTTTGTGTATTCATTGTTTTATTTATGGCTTTAGAGATTGACCTTTGACCTTAGTGTTGTGACTGGAAGTAAAGGGTGATAATGGGATTAATAATTTATCGTTTATGCCAAAAGGTTAAAAGGGGTCATTTCCGGACTTCCCAGGTGTCTTTTAGGGAGGGGTGTTTTTTATGAGGTTGACCCAGGATGTTTGGGTAATAAAATTGATTTATGTATATGTTTTCATAGGTGTATGATGTTTTTAAATGTGTTTCTCATGGGAGGGAGATGAGCCTGGGACAGGTAGGGGCTGGTCAAGGGTGGTCAGGGTGATGGGTAAGGGAAGGGAGGGGCTGTGGCTTTCTCAGAGTAAGGGGTCTGGTTTTAGGGTTCTTGGGGCAGGGTGTGTGTGTGTCATAAATAAGAGGTAAGTTCCCTCTTGGCCAAAGCTGAACTTTAGCTTTTTAATTTCCATTAGATTTTTAAGATCTTTGCTTCAAGTGACTGACAAAAATGGCTTTGGTATTGAGCGATACACTGGTGGTACCCTGACTTATGAAGTAGCCCGTAGAAGATAGAAAAGTGGAAGACTATGTTCCAGAAATATTTGATGCACCAAAGAAGCGCTTCCTCAATCTGTATTGAACTCAAGTGCCGTCCTTTAAGCTGTTAACGGATCAACACGACTTGCCTGATGGGAATATGTATGGGTTTATTTTAGATAGCCCTGCCTCTAAAGTGAAGCTGTACAGTTTATCCGAGGGAACTGAATATACAGATGCCACATTAGGCATGAAGTACCGTATCAATGACTGGGAAGTACTGCGTCATGTAGTATGTCCTGAAATGAGGATGTCCTGAAGTATGAGAGGCTACACTTGTTACACAAATATGGAGATCAGATGGGAAGGTGTATCAAGCTCTTCATAGAGAATGCATCACAGAAAAGATATACAGAGAAAAAATGGACTTCCAACGGGTTTTGTTTACATTTCTTCCTTCACAGAGAAAATAAGTGATGCGCAGAAGCGTAACTTGTTAAGTGTACGGATGCCTGTTAACGTATGGCCTGATCTGGTAAACAATGTTTCGGAGAATTGATAAGCTATTCATGCAAAGTCAACAATGGCAGAGCGTTGTTAAACTATGGAGATGTATTATAGTAGATGACGAGTCTAAAGAACCTCTGGCTAAAAAGATCTATAAAGAAAAGATATATGACGAAGCAGGAATGACAGATTACTCTAGTTAAAGTTGAATTCAAAAGCCAAGCCCCTCTGTCAAAAGAACGATGCAGTGATAAAAGGACAGGCCAAAAGTAGGTTGAACACCATTCAGAGTACCATGGCTGCTATGGCATCAGAGTACTCTGACGGTGCACGTATCCCCGTCATCATATCGAAATCTCGGAAAAGACCTTTCACCTATTTTCCTATTATAGACAGTCCTAAGTCACTGTGCCTTAGTAAGGATGTAGATGGTCGGGACAGGGATTGGGACGTAAGTCCCTCATCCCCAGACAGTCCGCCGACCTACTCACCTATTACGCTGCCGCCTACTCCGCCACCTGACCGCCAACCTATGGTCGGGGTTCGGACGTTTTTGACGGAGGACTCAGCCTGGTTCTTGTAAACGCTATAAAGGCCTCCATTGTAACACTTAGGGAAAAAAAAAAAGAAAACTGCAACGGGTGTCTTACAGGCCACGGAAGTCAGCGACAGCATCAGTGTCTCTATGATTGTCCTAAATATCACTACAATGCCAATATTGATGCCCTGATGCCGCGACTGTGTTCTGACCGATTCATACCAGCGCTTGCCAGAGCTCTCAAATCCTTGGGGGTTGAAGTTGAACTACCTTGTGTTTGTGGAATTTCAGAGGTTTTTCTAAATGAGTTGAAAGAATCCAGCTCCATCATGAAGACCCTGAACAAAATCTCGAACTCGCTGCTGAGCGAGAACAAAGACCGACAAGGCCTGGTAAACGAAGTTGTGACTTTCTGGCGGAACAGACCCGAAGATAAAGAAAATCTTTCTCCGAGTCAGGCATTCAATGCCTAAAAATATCCAGAAAATCTTTCTCCAGAAACCCTTAAGGCTTTATTGATATAACTGTTGTAGTGTTTTACTAATATAACCATTGCAGTGTTTAATTGATATAATGGGTAACTGCTTATGTATGTTATTTGAGAGAGTAAACCGATATTTTCATTTGAGGAATATAACAGAACTTATGATGCAAATTATTGAAAAGAAAGTGAATGACACGTCCAAAACTTTTGTTAATGCTGAACATTTGAAAAGAATGGAAGAAATCTTGGATCATGTGCGTAACTGTGCTATGGCTCAGAAATGGGGGGAGTTGATATTGCACGGTGTAGAGGGGCGACTAGAAATATCATTACCCAAACTTTTACGTTTTTTCTTTGAACCGCCAATGACATGTAACGTCTATCATTTATTTTGTTTGTATGCTTATATAATCGATGTGTGTTTTATAAAAACAGAACCATATGTCTGTAAATGTAATCAATGTATTCAATGTTATGAATTATTATATAACTGAGAATGTTGATTTTAAACTCTTGATTGACCTCATGAATCTCATGAAATAAAGATGTAAAAAATATGTATTGGAATCGCTTCATTTATTTTATTTCTATAAGTGTCTGATACATACTTTGTAATATTCATAATTATTGAAGTTAGGAGGATGGAGCAGCTAATGAAAAACACATATTTTAACCCTTCTCATCCGGGCTCATTTGGGGGAAAGGGTAACTTCAGAGAGCCGTTGCACAAGAAACCAGAAGTAGTATAAGTGACGCACAGTAGGGCGGAAGTGACTAGAGCTTTTGCATCTATTTTGAAAGAGAGTGGAATTCCCAATAATGTCTAAACTGACTCTGGAAAGGAGTTCTTTAATCGTACATTTAAAAAATTAATGAACGAGCACAAAATCATCCATTTTGCTACGGGTCCAGATTTAAAAACTTCCGTTATTGAACGTTATAACAGAACTTTGAAGGAAAGGACGTGGAGATATTTTACAGCTCATAACACGCAGCATTACATGTTGACGTGATTCACGATCTGGTAATGAGTTGCAATAATAGCTATCACAGAAGCATACGTATGAGGCGTTTAGACGTTACATCAGAGAACACATTTGAAGTCTTTAAAAATCTTTATGGTTTGTTTCCCCTTTGTAGAAAGAAAGCAATTGCTTTTAAATTCAAAACAGATGACACTGTTCGCATCTCAAAGTTACGTGGTGTTTTTGACAAAAAATATGAGCAAGGCTTCAGTGATGAATTATTTACAGTGACAGAATGTATCCCGTGTATTCCCCTGTTTATAAATTAAATGATTACAATGGTGAGTCTATCGACGGAACCTTCTATGAATTAGAACTCCAAAAGTTGAAGATAGCTAAAGACAAAGTATTTCATGTAGAGGAAATTCTAAAACGAAAGAAATTACACAGAGAAACGCATGTATTTGTTCGCTGGATAAACTGGCCTGAAAAATTCAACAGCTGGGTCTTAGAGTCGGACGTTTTAAATGGATAAAATCATCGCTCAGCAAAAGCTTTGGTCACAAGTGATTTAGTAAATCATGGAAAGCTACAGTTTTTATCTGACTCTGCCCAGCAATGCCTCTGGGGATATTTATCCCCTAAATCAGAGCTCAAACTTCAAAACTAGTTTCACGAAACCGATACATTTGCGTGGAAATTGGGAAGTAGGGCTAGCCGAAATTATATACCCGCATAGCTGGCCAAATATATTAAAAAACTATTCAGAGTTTTTCTACAAAAAGAATCGAAGCCTCCTGTGGCTATCCAACTTAGCACAGGCTATTATAAAAACATAGAAGCGGTTGTCTATGGGGTGAACCAGGCCTTAAGTGATAAGGACAAGAACGTGTTTTTAGGATATGACAATAATCAAAAGCGAGTGAAACTCGTAAGTGAAGATTCCGATTCTGTGATCAAAACTCGAGGCATTTCAGCTTAGGTTTTAGGCTTGCAATCTGACAAGTGGGCGGAAGCGAAAGATATTCTGTCTCCATTGCCAGCCAATATACACCAATGATTTTATAACATGTTTGTGTATACAGATATTATATCTTTTCAAAGGGTCGGAGACAGTTTTGTGCCACTCTTACGCACGGTTCATATAGATGGGACAGACAGTGATATCATCACTATTAATTATGCATGACCACACTACGTACCGGTAGCGAAAAGGTATATTGATAACATACATATTGAGATTAATCTATTTAGAATGGTGATCCTGTTCATGAAGAGAGGTTTTAGCATTGCCAACCCGCATTTAAAAAATGCTGCTAAAAATATTGTCGGTGAAGTCATTTCTAGTGCTTTGGCCAATCGTAATGCATCAGATCCTGAGCGACAGCTAGGCTCAGGCGGGCTCATGATGTTGGCTCGCAGACCTAAATAGAGGCCCCCTGGAGCGCGGCTTCCTTTTCCTAAAAAGCCATGGTCAACGGTTAAAATAAAATCTTTAAGGCAAAAGCGAAGTAAAGGTAGGAGGTCTGCAAAGCGAATACTGAAGAGTATTTAAAAAACAAATGGCTCTGTTACACCGAAAGTCAGGGGAAGCATTAAAGACAGAGTTGGATCTTTTTTCGGCCCCCCTGACCCAATTTTCTATAGATAGTACAAATTATGTCGAGATCATGCCAATCTCGGCCCTGGCAGAGAACGGCCCTATAGAATTTTTCATCCCCGGTCACGGAGAACAGTATTTGGACTTGAATAACACCCTACTACACCTAAGCCTCAAAGTTACCAAGAAAGATGGCACTAATATTGCTGCGGATGCCAAGGTAACTCTCATTAATTATCCTTTGGCCACCATTTTCTCCCAAGTGGATGTCACATTAGGGAATCGACTCGTCAGCCACAGCAGTTCCACCTACCCCTACAGGGCCATTTTGGAGTGTTTACTGAATTACTCTGTAGATACGCTAAATAAGCAATTTGCCGCGGGGTTGTTTAACAAAGATACAGGAGGTTCTATGGATTCCACTGACCCCGCAGCCATTCCACCGGGAGCAAATAGAGGATTAATAGCATGTATGGGGTACTCTAGAAATTCCCAACATTTTGAAATTTTGGGCCCAATACATCATGACATTTTCTTACGAGAGTGTTTACTCCTAAATGCCGTTGACTTAAGAGTCAAATTACCAAGAGCAAAAGATGAATTTTGCCTGATGGCCGCGGCTGACGGGGACTTTAGTCTAAAACTGCTGAGTGCATTGCTTTTTGTGAAAAATGTCTCTGTATCTCCGGCCGTTCGTTTAGGACATTCCCAGGATTTAATGAAAGGAAATGCCCTGTATCCCCTTCAAAGAATAACTATGAAAACATTTAGCATCCCCAGAGGATCTAGAATTTGCAGTCAAGACAATTTGTTTTTTGGTGCACTCATCTGCTACATTGTTATCGGATTGGTTGATCATGCGGTTAGCACCGGCTGTCTGGATAAAAACCCCTTTTATTTCCCGTAATTTCAAAGCAGAGTATGTTGCCCTCTGTCAGGACGGACGGCAAATTCCCGATAAGGCCTTCCAGCCAAATTTCAACAACGGCATATGTGTTAGAGAATTTTATAATCTATACCTGGTAGGGGTGTAACGGTACGCAGAAGTCACGGTTCACGGTTTTAAGTCACGTTCAGTACGATTTGGGTAAAGTGGAAAAAAACATAATATATATTTTAATTTATTTCGAAGTGATAAACTTTACCCATTGCCACTGTATTTAAAGCATGCAGTAGGTTGGATTTTTTTGGTAAAAAAAACAATTACAGCATTTTGCAATTACTCACCGGTCAGAAAGCGATTCTACACCAATGCCCGATAGAGAATGACATTCCGAATAATAATATGAAAAATAGAATTACCTGTTCCAAAAAGCGCTAACTCAGAGTTTGACATTATTCTTAGTCTTGCTAATGTTAGCTTTGGGTTTCTGGTTGCTAGCTAATAGTTTTGCATGTTTTGCCTGTTTATTTCCACTGTTCCAAAATCGTACTGAACGTGACTTAAAAGTTTCGGTACGTACCGAACCATACCGTTACACCCCTAATACCTGGCTACGGGAAGACATTTAAAAGATATTGCCTTGCCTATCGAGAGAAAGGATTACGCATCAGGATACACCCTGTACGCTTGCAATCTAGCTCCAGATGAAGACACCACAGGAAGTCTTTCAGTGGTCTCCACCGGTAGCCTACAATTAGAAATGAGATTCAGAGACCTGTTAGACCGTACAGCTAGTATGATAGTATATGTGTGTTCCGATTCCATCCTGGAAGTAAACTCCCAAAGAAAAGTCATGGTGGATTACTATTAGTCAAAACAAACATGAATACCCAAGAGATTGAGATTTTTATGCAGCAAATGGTTGGAACCCAGTTCCGTGGAATATGGGTGTGTGATGAATTACCTACAGATATTTGTACGGATCGCCTGGCCATATTCATCGTCAATATATACCCAAGGCACCTGCCTGGGAGAACACTGGCTGGCTGTGACTTTAGAAGATGGAAAAATTACAAATTTTTTCGATTCCTATGGATTTTTACATTTTCCCAAATCTATAAAACGATTTTAAATCAAAAATGGAGTTGTGATGTATCATAGCAATAAACAAGTACAGGATGAATTTTCTACAACCTGTGGTCATCACTGTATTTTCTATCTATGTCAAAGAGCCAGGGGGCTTTCCTATGAAGATGTTATCTTTCAATACAGTAATGATTTAAGAAGTAATGATGTCATGGTAGATTGTTTTGTTAGAAAATATAAAAAGTGTTTAAATGTATGCCCTTTAAAACCTTATACTCAATGAGCATGTTCAAGACAAATGTATAAAGAATGCCATAAATGCTAAGTTTGATTTTAAACCTTGTATCTGCTGGCGCACCTGATAACTAGGCATTCCAGACAACGGTACATTAAGGGCTGCTATGGCTTCAAGAAAAGGAAGCCAACCTACAGGTCTCCTGTCTTCGGCTATTTTGTGCGAAGCAGAAAGAAAGCAGAAAACTCTGATGGTTTGTCCTTTATGTACAAACTCACCCCGGTCATTCCAACCAGCTCTGCCTTTTGACCCTTTTATTTTATACATTATTTATACAACATTTTTTTGATTACGTGAAGGAATATCTTCCAACATGTCCGTCATCACATCATCATCTTCTATAACATGGCCCTGTAAGCTTGGAGGAAGGGGCCCAGAAACAACAGGCACTGTGTCCTCTGGCCTATTATTTTCTGGCAAGGAGAGTCAAATGTCCTGTGTCATTTTCATCTTGTTTCAACAGAGACAAGTACCTTTGTAAGAGTTGTGAGTATTTCTTTGCCTTGTCATAAGGGTTAATTCCTTTCATGTTCAATACATCCTTCATACTTGAGTCCAGGTCCTGTTCGGCCGTTTGTCGAATGTTGTTGTTTAAGTTTATCCAACTGATGTTGAGGCACTAAGTACATTTTATTAGACATCATCAAATCAGCCTCCACTCCTGGATGAGATTAGACTAGTTATGAATGGGATTGTCACACTTAGTAGGGGTAATAAAAATCCACCCATTTCCTGTATGGCTCGCCTTTTCTTTTTAATACTGATCTTTTTGTCTGCAAATAGCTTGATGGCAGCCTTTTGTCTCTTTAATTTTATAAAATTGTTCCTGGCTGAGTGGGATATGCCCCTTGAGAAGATTGAGAGCAATCTCACAGAGTGTTAAAATAAAATCAGAAGAACAGTGTCCCAAGACAGACTTTTGTTCTTTAGGTTTGGCTACAACTAGGGCTCTCAAGAAGGGCAAATGTCTTTTTAAACGTGCAGACATGTTTACTATTTCTTTGGGACGTAAACTGTTGGCCACTCCCATGGAAACAAGCCAGCTCTGAGTCTTAAACGTTCTGGTGTAGAAGCTTTAAGATCTACCAATAAATAGGAATATGCCATTTTAGTAGCGTCATCGTAGCTTTCCAGGAAATACAATCTCCTTCCGGGACACATTTGCTGTGCGAGAGTATTAATCTGTAATTTGTCTCTTGGGTTTTTGAACAAAACCATGTAATTGGAGTTCAAGCTAATGGTACGGCTATTTTTACCTTGGTAAAAGACATTTTGTACCTGATAAAAAAACAGGTAAGTTTCTATGTTGAGTATATAGAGTAAAAGCTCTAGCAATTTCAAGATTTTCACCACCTGCAAACAGCATATCATCCAAAACTAGAAGGTTATTTCTGTTAGGATGAAAGAGTTGATCATCATTCAATGATTCAGGTATTCCTTCAACAAAATGTATTTTTATTTTCTTCAACATTTGATGGTAGCACTGGAAGAAACAAGCCCCTCGGAGGATAAACTGTTGCCTTAATCACACCGAAATAGTTTTGGGGCAATTCAGTCACTATGAATGATTTCAGGGTGGCCCAGAGAAAATTGGTACTTGCTCATGACATGAGGGTAAAGGGATGTGAAATCACTATACTCGATTGTTTCATCCTCTTGGGCTAAATGTTTTCAAGCCAAAGCATTGCGGCCTCCAAACAAGAACTCTCTGGGCTCCAGGGGTTCTGGCAAACCAAAATTGTCCAGAAAAGCTTGAACTTGATCTGACCTTTTCAAGTAGCCCCATTCATGCTCCCACATTACCACCACCTTCAGGCCATACCACCACTTTCAGGCCATAATCACCCTGTAAGGATTTCAGTTTGTCTTGGAACTTTAGATGTATGTCTCCAAAGCTCTTTCGGGTTAATGCACACATTTCCTGTGGCATAAAGCAAGATGTACAACCATGAAAGAAACATCCGTTGTACTCAAAAGCTGTCCCAACGCCATCGATGATTGCATAGCCATCAACATGATAAGGTCCAAACTTTTTTTCACATCCCTTCAAGGCATGCTGAATGAAGATGTTTTTTGTCTCAGCCAAATACTCCAACCATTGAATAGACCCACACGAATAGGCTTTATATTGTTGCCTATAGTTATCAGGTGAAAGAATAGCTATTGAACCCTCAGTGATAAAATGAGTACGATAGATTTTCATGCAGACTGATGCGATTGTAATACAACTCAGCGGATCAACACCTGCATCGTTGATTACTTCCTCTCTGAACTTGAGACATCCTTCACGCAAAATAGACACATCATTGTCACAATACATTTCCATCTCTTTGTGAAAGTCGAAGGTCTGATGACGGACTGTCTCATACCATGCCATAAACTTTTCTCTGTCACGGATTGACATTTGGTCAGCCCCATACATTTCAGGACCGGGATAAGGACCAATGTAACTGAGGTTCTCCTCAGAACTGAAAAAATGTGGAAATCATCCTTTAACAGATGTTTCAAAACCGAGAGCCTCTGGCATTTGAGACAGTTTCATGGGTAAGAAACTTAAGCTATCAATGTATCGCTGATCAAAAGTCTGATCAACAAAACACAACACCTTACTTCCTTGGATTGTAAGAGTTGGAGTCATGCCCTGTGAGACCAAGGGATTCAGAAGAAGGTAGGAATCATGAGCTCTTGAGTTGTGAGCAATAAATATATACCACCTATACTTTTCGAAAGTGCTTTAAAAACTGCAAGGCACAATCCGGCCCCTTAACCGACCATTTTTTACCATTGGAGTTCATGCTACACACATATATAGGCAGGTGTAAGACAGAAGGATCATTTTGTGTAGTCTCACAGTCATAAAAGACAATTTTTTCTGATGGCTTCTCTTCTAACAATGACTGAATATAACATTTGTGGGGCTTCTCAAATCCGCCAACGTCATCCAAAAGCCCCTTACATATAGGACAACGCTTTATGGCGTACTTGTGTGGTTTGGGGTTATTGATTTTTAGGTTATAATGGGCATGACGTAACGGACATTTCTTGTTGATGTCACTCCAACTGGCAAAATTAGCTGCCACTGGATTCCATGAGGCCAGCTTATGTTTTTCATAGCAGTAAACTGAGCGGCATGTACGGTTACAATCATGACACTTTGTGAATTGCTGGGGCTGATATGGACAGTCTGCATCAATGCATACGGCACAGTTGTATTTACATGAGTGACCCCCGAGCCTAATATACTCACACGAATGAAATGACATGCGTTACACACATAGGGTGTGCCCATGAAACCCTTAATGCTGGTAATGCCGTAATAATGATTGTCTTGTACAAACAAATACAGCGTGTGTGGATGTGGGGTAGGGCTGTTTTGGAATTTCAGGATGGCTGAGTCATACCTACTATGATACAGAATCACAATTTTAATGCCTAGCAAGCTTTCAAATTTGATTATATCAGAAAAAGCGACAGGTTGATGAATGGATAAACCTACGGCCCTCTGAATATCGTGTGCTTTCTGTAAGCCTTGAAAATCAGTACAACCAGGATTGAGCAAATGTGCTAAACTAATGGCAAAACACAAACTATTGTCTGAATTCTGGGGGATAATGAGATAGGCTTTTTTGCTGTTTATTATCTTAGATTTCAAAAGCATTTCGGCTTTCCTTTGCCCCGAACCCTGTGGGTTCCTGACAATCTGAACCACCAATTATAGGTGTTTTATCAGCTAAGATTGATAAATTGGACTGTACAAGACACTCTACCATATCCAGAAATTGATCAACCTTTGCATTTCCATTTTCCAAAGCATGAGAAGTACTGTTCTGAATTGAATCCCCCTAAGTTGTAAAGTCCAATACATCTCTAGGCTCAGCATGAGCACTGGCCCTGTCAAATAGGTCATTCAATGTTTCTAACACTAACATAGAAAGCAGAAAAGTCATATATTTCATTTGTGTGAGTAAAATTGAAACGCTGTCGGATTTTATTGTTGCTAAATCCATTGCGATAAACAATATTTGTGTTAGCACCTCTACCCAACTGATTCACAACACCTGTACTGGACGCTTGTGGTGTTGGTGGTGGATTTGATTGTATAGGCAACATGTGAGGAGCTGCTGATGGTATGTGAGAAGTTGGAGATTCAAAGTTATGTTCAGCCTCTACATTACCGTTTATGTGTAATGGACTTGGAGCTGTTGGATTTAATAATTTAATCTCATCAATAAATGCCTCATAGTCTATGTGTAATGGACTTGAAAGTGTATCTGATGTTTCTGGGCATAAACCATTATTTTCTTCACCCTGTACATTATCGTTTATGTTTAATGGACTTGGAGCTGTTGGTTGTACAGTGGGGCAAAAAAGTATTTAATCAGTCACCAATTGTGCATCTTCTTCCACTTAAAAAGATGAGAGAGGCCTGTAATTTTCATCATAGGTACACTTCAACTATGAGAGACAAAATGAGAAAAAAAAATCCAGAGAATCACATTGTAGGATTTTTAGAGAATTTATTGGTAAATTCCTCGGTAAAATACGTATTTGGGTCACCTACAAACAAGCAAGATTTCTGGCTCTCACAGACCTGTAACAACTTCTTTAAGAGGCTCCTCTGTCCTCCACTCGTTACCTGTATTAATGGCACCTGTTTGAACTTATCAGTATAAAAGACACCTGTCCACAACCTCGAACAGTCAGACTCAAAACTCCACTATGGCCAAGACCAAAGAGCTGTCAAAGGACACCAGAAACAAAATTGTAGACCTGCACCAGGCTGGGAAGACTGAATCTGCAATAGGTAAGCAGCTTGGTGTGAAGAAATGAACTGTGGGAGCAATTATAAGAAAATGAAAGACATACAAGACCACAGATAATCTCCCTCGATTCGGGGCTCCACGCAAGATCTCACCCCGTGGGGTCAAAATGATCACAAGAACGGTGAGA